>JAAAKG020026813.1:0-44975 GCA_010014905.2 Druon quercuslanigerum | reverse complement strand
TGGCATACTTCTCTAGCTTCTTTAACGTCCATGCACTTTTTCATGCAGGCTCTCGTGTTTCTATGGCTTCTTATGTCAGTTCATAATTTTAGAACTTCCAGATTCTAACGTTAAAAATTCAACTGTTTCAAGTGGAAAGTATTGTTAGTTAAACGACTTTAAACGCACATTAAAAATTTATAAACTATTTTCAATTTAAAAATAGCATTCATAATAAAAAGATTTTATTAGTTTTCAAATATTATTTCAGTCTAAAATATTCCATTTTTAAACCATTCAATTTTAAATTTTTGAATAACTGAAAAATTAATATAAAAAATTATTAATTATTTTTTAAATTTTAAATATAACTATTCCACTATTTTACTAAGTTACTGATTGGAAGTAAAGTTTTTTTCTGAAATTTTAAACCAATGAAAGGTTTAAATTTCATTGAAAAAAAATTGCATTGAACCGCAAATTATGAATTTACAATCAAATACTTAAAGCCTGCGCCAAAGCAGATTAATTTTATTATCAACCAGACAGATGACTTCTCAATAAAATAAATTACATTTCTAACAAAAAATAATAATGGATTATGAATGGATTATGAATAATATCGAGTCCTACTTTTAATTGATTAATTTTTAGTTTATATTTTTGTCGTTTCTAGAATTTTTTAAATAAATAGTTAAATTTTTAAACAAAATTGTTAACATTTCAATCCAAAAACCCAAATTTTCTACAAACAATTATATTTTCAACCCGAGAATATGAATTTAAAAAAAATAGTTTAATTTTTCGTTGAAAACAGATGAAGAACAGATGAATTTTTAACGAAAAGAATAGTAGTTGATATTTCAAAAAAAAAATTTTTGTCTCAAATCAAAAACAGTTAGGTTCTTGAATTCTTGAATTTTCAACTAAAACAGATTAATTTTTATAGAAACAGTTGTATCTATAACCAAATAGTTAAATTTTCAATCAAGATTTTCTCCCCAAAAAATAAGAGTTTTCAACAGAATACATACATTTGGCGCCAAATAGCTTTTGGTTGTTGAATATTGTTGAATATTAGAGCAAAAACTTCGAATTTGCTACATTATGGTTGAATTTTTAACCAAAGAAATTTAGTTTTTACGGAGACAGTTGCATTTTATACCAAAAATGGTGAAATTTTTACAAAAAGGAGATGAATTTTCAAACCAAAAAGATGAATGTTCATCAAAATAGTTGAATTTTTAACTAAAAGGAAATTTGTTAGTCAACTAATAAAAAATTTTGAATAAAATTTTTGAATTTTTAGGTCGAAAAGTATGAATTTTCGAAAGAACAATTGAACTTTTAAACCGAGAATATGAATTTTGAACAAATAAGTCATTTTTAACTATTTATTTGAATTTCCAACAAAATAATTCATATTTCAATTAAGAAAATTAATTTTTAACTACAAAAAAAATAATTTTCATATAAAATTATGAGTCTTTAAGTAAGAAAATTAACTTTTAATAAAATTTTAACAAAAGAGTTAAATTTTCAAGTTTAGTAGATGAATTTTTTACAAAATAAGTGATAGTTGATATTTCAACAAAAAATATTTGTATTTAATATATCAAAAAGTTAGGTTTAACTAACAAAAATGAATTTTTAATAAAATACTTGAATCCTCGACTAAAACAATTTAATTTTCTACCAAATTGTTGCATTTTTTAATTCGAAAACACGCTTATTTTACAAAACAGTTGAAATTTAACGAAAAAATTAATTTTGAACCAAATCAGATTAATTTTTAACCAGAGAGTTGTATTTTTAACCATAAAAGGGTACAATTTTTACAGAAAGTCGCATTTTGGGACTAACCTAGTGTGCACAGAATTTTTTGTTGCTGCGATTTTTAATTATTTTTAAACGATTTGCATTTATTCGTTGAAATACTATTTTTGGTTTCAATTAAAAATATTTTTTCTCGAAATATGAACTATTACATTTTTTGTTAAAAATTCAAGAACTTAGTTGTAAGTGGAACTACTTTGTTCAAAATTATTTTTTTTATTGATTTATTATTTTAAACCAAAAATCTTTTTTAGGTTGAAACTTTAACTACTTTGTTGAAAATTCGTTTTTTGTGGTTAAAAATCAATTTTTTAACTGATAATATAACTTACTCTTTTTTGGTTGAAAGTTTATCTTTTACAGTTAAAAATGCAGTTTTTTATTGAAAATTTAACTATTTTGTTTTTAAGGGGTTAGTACAGGAAATTTGATGATTTTTTAAGAATTTTTTTTATATTAATAATTATTTTATTGATTTAAACTTTTTACACATAAATATTGACATGAAATACTGTTAGAAATTAAAAAAAAAATTAATTCCATCGTAAGTATGGCTGGTACGGCTGCCTGAAGTTAGCCCTGTTAAAATCCGGTGGACATGATACCTTCATTTCTAAGCATCGGAAATAAAAAAAATCGCAATATTATTGAAGAGTAGAGTTGTAGTTAAGGCTGGGACTGCAGAAATTAAAATCCGAAAAAAATAATACAAAATAATGTATTTGAAAATGTTGCAACTTTTTTCCCATAAATTGATTAAAAAGGGTTATATATTAATCAATAATAATTCTGGCGGTTCTGACGAGAAGCAGACATGTGCATAATAAGCTGTAAAAATTTCAGCCCGATCGGTCCAGTGGTTCTTTTTAATCATGTCAACCAGGTCGAAAAACATTATTTCGAGAAAAACGCGTTTAGTATTTTTTTCTAAAATACATGGAAAAAATTATGATTTTTTCACATGATCCTGAACTTTTCGACCAAAATAACCATTTCCACAGAATTTCTACATATATTTAAAACAAAGAATTCGTCATTTTTAAAAAATCGATTTTTTGAATAATTAGATGTTCAAGGAAAATGTATAAAGTACTTGCTAAAATTTTGCTATTTGTAGGGAAACTGAATTAAGTCTGAAATTTCAACATAATTGTCAATTGAAAACTATTGAAGAAATATGCTTTGAATTGCAATTCGTCAATTGACTTCAATATGCTGCTCCATAACTTGCTAATAAATCCACTGCAATAGAACGGTGTACTAGTTCTATTGTATATCTGCAATTCACGACAATTCTAGATATTCAACTCAATTCACGGAATAATTTTTTAATTGCAAGGATTACAGCGGTTCAATAGTACAATTTTAGGCAAAAAGGATTTTTTTTACCGAAAATAGGCAATTAGAAGGGGATTTCATTTATTATTAAAAACTTCCTAAATTATATGGGTATCTCGTGAATATTGTAAGAAAGTACCCTCTTAACAGTAGCGCCTTCTTTAGGAAGTTTTCTACTAATTTTTGTTAACATTCTTTTTTTAGCTATTCTGAAAATATTTGTTGAAAACTTCAACACTTTCTACTGATAAGATGCATCAGAAAAAAATTCAAGAAGAGCAAAGATTGGAAAATAGATAAATAACATAATTGAAAAATGCTCATGCTAGAACTTTTTTAAATGAATTTTTTTCAGTATATAGAATTTGACTCCTTATTCTGATCAATTTTTTTTAGGTTTTTCTTTTCAGTACAAAAGCCTGCGCTATTTAAACTATCTTTCTTAGTTAGATAGAAAGATATAATTATAAAAAAAGGAAAAATGACTATTTAAAAAATCTACTTTTTTGCCTATTATTTTCAAATTCCAAAATTTTGCTTCTGCAACCACTTTTTTCTCGTTTTTACACTCAAATGCGAACTCCATTTTTTTGTAGCATTTTTCTTTTATTCGGTTAGAAATTGAATTATTTTTTTAAAAAGTCATCCCTTTGAGTTAAGTAATCAAATGTTTTGTAGAAAATTCGTCTTTCTGGGTGGAAAGTTAAACTACCTTATTGAAAATTGAATTATTTTGTAGAAAATCCACCCTTTTGGTTTGAAAATTCAACAATTTCGTTCACATTTGCAACTTTTTAGTTGAAAAATAATCTGTTAAAGGTCCACAAATAATTCAACAACGTGTTAAATATAAACAATATTTATAATCGGCAATGTTTCGGACCTCATATGGTCCCTTTTCAAGCCTGTCAAAAATATTAGATTATTGTAAAAAACACATTTTTGTCTTAAAATAACATAAATGCAAAGTTAATAAATATTTAATATAACATAATAAAAATTAAAATTAATAATAAAAATATTTATGTTTCTTTGAAAGTAAAATGTGTTTTTTACAATAATTTATTATTTTTGACAGGCTTGAGAAGGGACCATATGAGGTCCGAAACGTTGCCGATTATATATATTGTTTATATTTAACTTGTTGTTGATTTATTTGTCGACCTTTTAATACCTGAAACTTTTTACGACATATTTTATTTAACATTCGTATTTTTTTATGAATTCAACAGTTTTTAATTTAAACTCAAAATCTTTTCAGATTGAAACATCCGTGAATTATTTTGTTAAAAAGTTAATTATTTTATTGAATGTTCAACAATTTTGGTAAAAGTGAATGATGGTTTGAAAGATAAACTACTTTGCTAAGAAATTTATATTTTTTGTTTTGAAGATTCATAATTTTAATTAAAAATTCATCTTTTTGGTTAAAAATTTAAGTGCTATGCACAAGAATCGTCTTTTTCGCTTGTAAATTCAACCACTTGCTTAAAATTTTTTCTTTCTTCATCTACAAATCTTTCTTGGTTATAAATTCAGTTATTGTTTTAATAATTTATCTTTTTTGTTTGAAGTTATTTTTCTTAAGTGAAAAGTCTGCTATTATTTCTTCGGTCTCTCTTTTTTTGAAAATTTACTTACTTTGAATAAAATAAACTTTTTGGTTGAAATTTCAATTGTTTTGTAGAGAATTCGCCTTTTTGACTTGAAATTTCACCATTTTGTTGACATTTTTTCTTTCTTGACTTAAAAATATTTTTTAATTGCAAATTTGTGTTTTTAGTTACAAATTTTATCTTTCTTTGATTAAAAAAGCAATTGTTGGGTTGAAAATTATTCTGTTTTAGTTGAGGATCCAACTATTTTATTGAAGATTCCTCTTTTTTTGTATGACTTCAACAGTTTTTGATTTTAAATAAAACCTTTTTTTCTTTATATGTCAACTATAACAATTTTCGATGAGAATAAATTATTTTGGGTAAAAAATTAATATTATCGGGTTGAAAATTGAATTGTTTTGTAGTAAGATTTCCTTTTACCTTGAAAACTTAGCAATTTAGTTGACATTTTTTGCTTTCTTGGCATAACAATCTTTCTTGGTTGAATATTCATCTGTTTCATTGAAATTTTAACTGTATTCTAGAAAATTTGTTTTCCTGTTGTTTTTCAATTAATTTTTTTTTTAAATTCACATTTTCGTACTGAAAATAAATCTGTAGAAAATTCTTCTATTTCGAAAATTTATCTTTTATGTTTAAATAAAACTGCTTGTGAATAGTTAATTTGAAATAATATTTGAACTACTTAGTTAAAATCTATTTTTTTATTAAAGATTCATCATTTTAGTTGAAAATTGATCTTTTTGGTCCTTTAAAGCTACAAAATTAGTGAATAAATCGTTTAGAAAGTATTTAAAGTGGCTATCATAAAAAACAATCTCTTTTAAAGCGTCTTTTTTCTAATTATTTAAATTTCTGTTATGATTTATTTTAAATTAATGGAAACTTTGTGAAAAAAGTGGTAAAATTGAGTCAAAATTATCAATTTTAGCTGATTTAGGGAATTTTTAATACATAAGGAGAAAAGGGGTGACGGACTGTGATCCCTGCAATTAGACATTGAATACAATTCATTATGTTCGAATTAAAGTGCGTTTAACCCGAATTTTGAATCGATTTCGATTAATCTTTTTTTGCAGGGAACTTGACGCTTTGAAAAAAAGCTACCGAGACAAGCCGAATTTCAATTTATTGGAATGCTGCAAAACCCTTGACCAGGCGAAGGCCTTGTTGAAGTTCATCGAGACGATTTCAGAAAAAAATTTACGTTCCACAGTTTCTTTGACCGCGGCAAGAGGTCGCGGAAAATCGGCTACAATGGGACTCGCGATAGCTGGTGCGATTGCCTTCGGATATTCCAATGTCTATGTTACGAGTCCGAGTCCTGAAAATTTGAACACACTTTTTGAATTTGTTTTCAAAGGCCTTGACGTCCTGGATTATAAAGAGCACACCGATTATAGTATTGTTCAGTCGAGGAATCCAGAGTTTAATAGAGCGATCGTCCGGGTGAATGTTTTTAGAAATCACAGACAAACAATTCAGTTTATTAATCCCTCGGATGTTCAGAATCTTCAGCTAGCGGAATTGTTGGTTATTGATGAAGCTGCGGCGATTCCATTGCCTTTGGTCAAGGCGATGCTTGGACCTTATTTGGTATTCCTGGCGTCGACGATAAGTGGATATGAAGGAACTGGGAGATCCTTGTCCTTAAAATTACTCCAGCAGTTGAGGGAGCAGTCGATTGAGGCGGATTCCAAGAAGAAGAAGGACGAGAAGGCTTTGTATCGAAGTTTTGAGGAACTGACCTTAGAGGAGTCGATTCGGTATGTAAAACCCTATCTTAAATATTTTTCTATAATATTTTCTGTATTATTACTATAATTATAAGACTGTGATTTCAAAGATCGCCGATTGTCCTTCTTTTTCCCATTTTTTCCGTTAAACTGAACAAATTCCCTAAAATACATAAAACAGGATGTCTACTTACATCTTGGAAAAAGCTTTCCTAACAATTCCAGGGTTTTCCGGGTATCTCTAGATTTTCCGAGGTATAACTTTTCTTAATAAGATCATTACTTAATATCCAAAGAACAGTATTTTAATCTTCAAACAGTTTAACATAGAATTCTTTATAAACGAAAAAAAAAACGGTTTCAAATTGTTTTCAATAAAAAATAATACTTTTTATCAAAAAAGTTTAATTTTAAACAAAAGAATTAAATTTTGTACCAAATGGTTGAATTTTCAATTAATTGGTTGAATTAAAAAAAAATCTACTCGCTGCGCTGGTATATCATCATCGCGCGCTACGCGCGCAGCTCGCAAGTTTGGGCGCGCCCTGGGCGCGCGGGTGTTGTTTCTCGCGCTTCGGTATTAAAACATCTTGTAGGGCATTAAAAAATCAGCGTTTTTATTCTCTTGCCTTTTTTTCACATCGTGCATGATTTGGTTTATAATGTTCCTTTTCGTGTGTTTTTTTAAAATTTTATCAATTCTGGTAATTTTTGGTTTTGTGAAAAAAATGCATTCGGATGAATTGTTCGTATTTTTTAATACTATGAATATCCATACAGAGAATTTTTGAATTTTGTAAAAAAGTGATCTCAAAAATATCCAAAATGCGGTAACTCTTTGAATTTGTATCCAAAATGGCTGGCTAACAAACTTGACCTTTAGTTTAGAACAATTAAAGAGTGCACCAAAGGCCAATCTAATAAATTAATTTTTTGAAAAGTTATCGTGCAAACAGATATACATACATCTGTACATACATACATAAATACATACAGCAATACATACGGACATATAAATTCGTAAAAACCTGTTTTTTGGATTCAGGGGGTCTCAAAACGTGGAAATTTGAAAAAAAACCTGGAGGGGGGGGGGTCAAATTGTACACAAATCTAATACCTCATCTGATAAGAATGTAAAAATAATAAATAAACGTCAACCAAAAAAAGTTGAGCTTTCAACATGAATAGTTTAATTTTGAACAAAAAAATATAATAGTTAATTTTTCAACTAATACAAAACGAATTTTCAACCAAATAGTTTAGTTTTCAATCAAAGAGTTCAATTTTCAACAAATAATTAAACTTTCAACAACATAGTTGAATCTTCAAAAATAAAGATGAATTGTCAACCAAAAAGAAAAACAATTTTCAACCAAAAAATTCGACTTTTCTAACCACCAATTTTGAACCAAAAAGGTGAATTTTCAACAAAAGACTTGAATTTTTAACTGCTGAGTATTAAATTTCTACGAAAAATACAATTTTTTAAACAAAAATATAAATTTTCTACTAAAATGATAAATGTGACAAAAATTCTTAACAAATTTGTTCAACTTTTAACCAAAAAACGAATTTTCAACCTGAAAATATTAAATTTCTACCAAAAATATAGTATTTTCAACTAAAATGATAAATCTTTATTAACAAAAAATGCATTTTTATCAACGTAGTTTCACTCTTAACCCATAAGTTAAATTTTTCAACAAAAAAGACAAATTGTCAACAAACACAGTTTTTTTAGTCAAGAGAAAAAAAGTTGATACAAATTGTTAAACTCTCAAGGCCAAAGACAAATTTTTTTAAACACGGTTGAATTTTAAACCCGAAAGTATAAATTCTCAACAAAATAGTTAATTTTCAACCAGACAATTGCATTTTTAACCATAAAAGAGGAAAATTCAAACAAAAAGATTAGTTTTCTACCCAAGCGACGAATTTTTTACTAAAATAATGAATCTGAAAAAAATTAACAAAATGGTTCAAGCTTACGCCAAGTATGTAATTGAATTTTCTACCAATAACTATAAAATTTCAATAAATAAAAATGTAATGTTAAATATCTTTTTACCAGAAATTGGTTTATTTTAAATAAAAAATAGTTGAATTTGATAAAAAACAACGAATTTTCAAACAAAATTGTTGAATCCTCAACCGAAAAGGATGACTTTTTAACAAAGTTATTGAATTTGCAACCAAAAAATTATAAAATGGGTAAGTAAAAGACATAAAATGTAGGAGGAAGCAACTGAAAAAAGCAGAAATATAAATAAAAGGCCAATAAATTACTCATAAAAATATTATATCAGGTTGGCCGCAAACTTAATTTTCAGAATGCTTGTCCCTGATCAATTTTTAATCTTCCCTAACCATTACTATTCAAAGACAATATTTTTAATCTTGTAACATTTCAAACATGTAACCTTTTATAAACGAAATAAAACAATTTCAAATCTGTGTATTTATTTCAACCAAAAAAGATTGCTGTTCCACCATCAAAGCTAAATCTTTAATCCAAAAGGACAACTTTTAACAAAATAGTTGAATATTCAACCAAAAGCTATGACTTTTCAATAAAATAGTTTAATTTAGAACAAAAGGATGAAATTTTAACAAAAAGTAATAGAGTTTATGTTTTTATTAAGAAAAATGTCAACGAAATAGTTACATTTTTTATCAAAGATTCTATTTTTCATCAAATCAATTAAATTTTCAACAAAATTTTCAACCTACAAAGATAAACTCTTGAACAATAAGAAGAATTTTTCAACCAAGAAGATTAATTTTTTACCAAAAAGGACCCAATTTTGAAACAAATAGTCGAACTTTTAACCAAAAAAAAATTTTCAACCAAAAATGAAAATACTAAATTTTCAGTAAAAAAATAATTTGTAATAAAAAAATTAATTAGCACAAAATAGTCCAATATTTAACCAAAAAGATACATTTTCAACTAAAATGGTGAATCTGCAAATTAAAAAATAGATTTATAACAAGGTAGTTCAACTTTGATAAAAAAAAGATCAATTTTTAACCATGAAGACGAATTTTCAACAAAGAAATTGAATTTTCAACCCGCGAATGTTAATTTTCTTCGAAAAAGATCAATATTTAATCTAAAATATAACTTTTCAACTAAAATTATGAATCTTCAAAAAAAAAATTAATTTTTCACAAAGTATCATTTCCACAATTCGCAGGAAAATATATTTTATTGAAAACATTAATATGCTAAATATTCACTGCATTTTAGGTGCCTAGGACAATAATAAAAAATGTGTTTTAAATATTTATCAAATTCGTGGATTTTAGCAGTAAAATGATTAATTTTTTAGTATTATTAAATTCTCTAATTATTCGATAGTGTAGTACGAGTATATTTAAGAATATTTTACGTAATCGTAACATTCCTAGAAGGTTGAATCATTACGAAATTACTTGTTCGTTTATAAAGTTACTTTTGTAAATTAAAGAACATCGTTATTTATTTAAGTTTACATATGAAAACTACCAGTTCTACACATTTAGATATTTATTTTAGTTAACTTTAATAATATCTGGAAAAAACCGGGAATTCACAGGGAATTTTCTTTCAGAATTTAGGGAGACTCCATGGAGGATAAGTTGCTAAGAAAAGGCGCTACTGTTATTGAGAGGAAACTTGTGAATTATCCGATATATCCATGAAATAAGAAGTTTTCAACAATAAATAAAATCCCCTTATAATCCTCTCTTCTCGGAGAAAATCCCTCCTTTTTTTTACATAAAACTGAATTAAAACGACTTTGAATTCATAAAATCTTGTCCCTAGGTATAAGCCTGGAGATGCTGTCGAAAGCTGGCTTTTGGAATTGCTTTGCCTGGATAATGAGAAGTTGCAACCTTCAATATCAACATTGCCAACTCGAGATGAGTGCCAGTTGCTCTACATAAATAGAGACACTCTCTTCTCATTCCATAAAGCCTCGGAGAAATTTTTGCAAAAGTTGGTGGCCTTGTACGTGTCCTCGCATTACAAAAACACACCAAATGATCTGCAAATGATGTCTGATGCTCCTGCACATCATCTGTTTTGTTTGGTGAAGACCATCGTGGAAAATGATCTTCCGGAAGTCTTGGTTTTTATCCAGGTTTGCTTGGAAGGTCAGCTTAGTAAGACTGTGATTCAATCTAAATTGGGAAGAGGACAAAAGGCGGCTGGAGATTTGATACCCTGGACGATTGCTGAGAAATTTAATGATCAGAATTTCCCGATTTTGAGTGGAGCGAGAATTGTGAGGATTGCTACACATCCTGAGTACCAGGGACAAGGATATGGAACGAAGGCCATGGAACTTCTCAGGGAATATTATTCCTCGCGTAAAAAAGAGAATTTAGGTGAGTATTTTCTATTTTATCATTCTTCACGCACCAAAATGCTCTCAAAGCAGGGGAAATAGGGTGATTTTCGCAGAAATAGGGGAATAGTAGGGGAATGAGTTCTTAGAAATAAAATTAATGTAGGTACGATATTTCTATAATTTTAGGTAGAAATATGTTGCAACAATTCAGATGAACACGAAAAGATGAATTTTCTGCAAGAAAAGTTAATTTTAAACCTAGAAAAGATGTATTTTCAAACTATAAAAACGGTTTTGTCAACAAGAAAGAAAAAAAGTTTAACCAAAATTTTGAATTTTTAAAACAAAAAGATGATTTTTGAAAACATTTGTATTTTCAACCCCAAAATATGAATTTAAAGAATGTTAATTGTTAACCAAATAGTTCATTTTTTTGCAAAAATGTAGAATAATAAATTTTTTGTAAACCAGTTAAATATTTAGCCCAAAAATATGAAATTTCAACAAATAATTTAATTTTTAACCAACCCGTTTAATTTTATACCAACTTGTTCTAGTTCCAAGCCAAAAAGATTTAAATTTTAAATATAAAACATCTGAATACAATAAGAAAGATATGAATTGTTAACAAAAAATGTTAATTTTTAATCGAGCATTCCAATTATCCAACAAACTGTTCAAAATTCAAACAAAAAAACGTATTCGCTACAAAGCAGTCTAATTTTCAACCCGAAAATATAACATTTAATTTTTGGTCAAATAGTTCAATTTTCAATAAAAATTTAACTTTTAACTAAACAATTAAATTTTTAACCAAAAAACTTAATTTTCAAGCAAACAAAAAATTTATACAACAGTGAAGTTTAAATCCAAAGATATGAATTTCAACAAAAAAGTTCATTTTTAACAAAAAATTTGAATTTGCAACCAAATAGTTGCATTATCTACAAAAATTGTCAAATTTCAAGCAGGAAAAAGAAATAGTAAATTTGCAGTTAAAAAAATTTAATTTTCAACAACAACAAAAAACAAATTTTCAGCCAAAGTTATGAATGTTTTTTTTTAAATGATTTTTAACCAAATAGTTCAACTTTCTACCAAGTATTTAAATTTTGAACAAAAAATCTAATATTAAATTTTTCAATGAAAAATAATGAACTTTCTACCAAAAAATATAACTGTTAAACCAAAAGATGAATTTTAAATTCAAAAGGACGAATTTTCAAACCAAAATAACGAATGTTTAAAAAAACTCTTCAATTTTTGACCTAAAATAGATATTGAATCAAAAATATAATAGTAGACTTTTTAATTTAAAAAAAGTATCTTTCAATCAAAAAAGAGGTGTTCTTATCAAATAATTAATTTTCAATCTAAAAGGACGAATTTTCTACCCAGAAAAGGTGAATGTTCAACAAAACTATGAACTTTTCAAACAAAAAGGTTATTTTTTGACACAATAGTAGAATTTCAAACCACATAATAGAATTTTTAACCAAAAGAGTTGACCTTTCTAACAAATAATGAATTTTTAAAACAAAAGAATGAATTTTATATGAAAAGGGCGAATGTTCAACAAAATAGTAGAATTTTCTACCAAAAAAATTCTTTTTAATAAAAATAGTGGTATTTCCAACAAAATTATTAAATTTTCATCCAAATAGACGATTTTTTGAGCAAACAGTTAGAATTCTGAACAAAAAATCTAATATCAGTGTTTTCAATTTAAAAAATTATAAAGTTAAAGGGTTTCTTGAAAATAGGGGAAAAGAGGGGAATAGGGGATACAATGTGAAGTCTGTTTTATTTTGATTTTATATTAAACTAATTGTCAACTAAATTGTAATAATACATTTTACAGCAATGGACGAGTCCAACGGAGAGAAAAGGGCTTCAAAGAAATTAAAAACCTCGTCCGAAAAAGAAAAAAGGGAAAGTAAAGAATCAGTTCTTCAAACTGAACTTATCGAACCTAGATCATCACTTCCTCCTCTTTTTATGGAACTTTCGGAACGTCCAGCAGAAGATTTGGACTACATAGGAGTTTCCTTTGGAGTGACACCACAACTGATCAAGTTTTGGAAAAAAGTTAAATTCATTCCGGTTTATTTGAGACAGACGACTAATGACATAACAGGAGAACACACGTGCATTATGATCCAAAAATTAAAATCTGAGAAGAAAAAGAGACAAGGCAGTTGGATCGAATCTTACTGGACAAAATTCAGACAGCGTTTCATCAGACTTCTTTCATCTTCTTTTAAAAGTTACGATGCTTCTCTCGCGCTCAGTATTTTAGAAAATAATGCAATTAAAATTCCAGCAAGAACTTTGACTAGAGACAGACTGGAGGAACACTTGGATTTACATGACATAGAAGAATTGGAGAAATACAGTCATAATATGACCGACTATCACGTCATTATCGACTTGATACAACCTTTGTCGCAGCTTTATTTTTTGCGAAAACTTGGGAACATTAGTAGTTTAAAGGGTCAAGAAAATAACAGTTTGCAGATTTCTGCAGTGCAAGCTGCTATTCTTTTGGGATTAGGACTTCAGCACAAAACGATCGACGAAATAGGGATAGAATTCAATTTACAGAGTTCACAACTCCTTGGGTTGTTCAATAAAGCTGTTAGGAAATTTACATCTTACCTAAATGCTCTTATCGAGGAGACAAGAAGGGATTCTATGGAGCACTAATTTCTGTTTTTTGTGTGAAAGTATGATGCTTTTGTAAAAATGACTTGTAAAATATTGTAATTTTGTAAAAAATTAATTTACGTTTTGTAAAAAATACGCAGTCAGTTTTCACACTGAAATTTCTGATCTTTTGAAAGAATTGAATTCGTTCAATATTGTATACAGAGATTTACAATGTACTATGATTAAAATTTAATTACGATAAAGTAATTTTAATTATTTATTTCCGTCCTCAGCTTTTTGGGTACTTTTGAGAGAATAATAGATAATCACACCAATAAAACGAATAACTGCGTTAAAAGTAAAATAGTTAATTACTCAAGATTGTGAAAGTAATTTGATTGCTAGGAAAAGTCGGGTTTTTTGAAAAAAAAATTGAAAAAAACAGGGAATTTCCATAAGAATAAATAAATGAATTAATTAAAAATATAAATATTTTAAGGATTATACACTTGAAATTGTTTTGTTCCGTTAAATATAATGGTCAGGGAAAATGACACTGATATAATGTTATCGTTCATAATTATTTGCCTTGTATTTATACTTCTTGTTTTTGCAGTGTCTTATTTCTGACAATTAGGTTTTTAGTTAAAAAATATTCTTGTTTGGTTAAATATTGAACTATTTTGTGAAAAAGTCGACTTTTTGGGCATAAAATTAATCTTCTTGGTTAAAAATTCATCTTTTAGGTAAAAAATTTAATTATTTTGTTGAAATTTTGTTTTTTCATTGAAAATTCATTTTTTAACTTAAAATTTCACTTCTATTTTTGGTTGAAGATTTTACTTTTTGCCTTCTTGAATTTTTGGTTGAAAATCGACATTTTTATGTTAAAAATTCAACTGAAATGTTTGTTAGTTGAAAATTAACTATTTTCTTTAACTCCTATTTTTGATTTAAAAATTCATATGTGCTAATAGAAATTTCATATTTTTATGATAAAAATTAATCTTCTTTGATTGAGGATTCCATTATTTTATTGCAAATTCGTGTTTTTTGGATACATCTAACTGCTTATTATTTAAAATCAAAATCTTTTTTCTTTGAAATATCTATTAATAAATTAATTAAATTTTTTATGGTAGAAAATTGAACTGCTTGGTTAAAGGTTAAAACATTTTGTTAAAAAATCATTTTTTTGTTTGACTCATAATTTTAATTGTTTCAAATCTAAAAATTAATTTTTTGAACTCAAAATTTAACTATAGCAGTCGAGTTTTCATTATTTTAGTTAAACATTCATATTTTTTGTTAAAAGTTCAATTATTTTGTTCAAAATTGACTACCTTGAAAATTTTTAAAAAGCTTGAATTTTTTGACCAAAAATAGATGATACTTTGACAATATTATCAACCAAGAGAGATGAAATCTGAACCCAAAATATAAAAGTAACTTTTTCAATTAAAAAAATTATCTTTTAACGAAATAGTTGAATTTTTAACACAAAAAGATGAGTATAAAAGTCCATTTTTGACTAAACAGTTTAATTTCAACCAAATAATTAAATTTCCTATCAAGCCGTTCAGGTTTCAAGCACAAAACAAGTTTACAAAAATTATAATTATAAGTTCATTTTGAACCAAAAATTAAAATTTTCAACAAAAAAATTGAATTTTCTATGAAATAAGTATTTAAATTTCAAGCTCAAAGTACGCGTTTTGTACACAGCAGTCGAATTTTCATCTAGAAAATATGAATTTTTAAGAAAAATTTAATCTCAAATGCAGTAGTTTTTTCAGGTCTCAACAAATTCCCGGTAATTTCCTATTTCTGTGGCCACTATGAAAAACTTTTTTTTAGATATTTCATTTTTGGACTATCATAAAATTTAAGAAAAGATAAAACACCTTTTTCGACCAAAAATAGATGACTTTTTGACAAAATAATTAAACTATCCATCAAAAGGGATGAATTCTAAACTAAACATATAATAGCAGAATTTTCAATGAAAAAAAAATTAACTTTCAACCAGAGAAAAGGATTTTGATTCGACGAAAATAATTTGCAACCAAATAGTTAAATTTTCAATAAAAAAATTAATTTTCAACCGATCAGTTGAATTTTTAACAAAAAATGTCATACAACAAACAAAAAACAAATCAATTTTTTACAAAACAGTTTAATTTAAATGCGAAAATATGAATTTTTAACGAAAAAGTTCATTTTTCATCAAACACTTGCATTTTCAACCAAATAATTGAATTTTCTAAAAAGCTGTACAAATTTACAGCATAAATTACGCATTTTCTACAAAGCAGTCGAATTTTAACTAAGAAATATGAATATTTATGAAAAAAATTAATTTTCGGCCAAGCAGTTGAATTTTCAATTGATATTTTTTTTAAATTGTAATCAAACTTTTTTTAAATTGTATTATACAATTTTATTTGAAATTCATTATATTAGAACTGATTGCATCGATTTTTTTCTGAAAATTGGTTAAATTCCTGGCCAAAAAATAAATACACAATCATTTCCGCTTCTCAAAAATTCTTAATCATTTCGCGGTCCAGTGGCCACCCTGAAAAAGTATTTTTTTAGACAACAGATTTGTGGGGTAACTTAAAAATTAAAAAAAAAACAATTAAATTTTCGATACAAAATAGATTGTTTTGACAAAATAATTAAATTATCAACCAAAGGAGATGAATTTTGATCCAAAAATATAATGCTATACTTCTTAATTTAAGCAAATTGACTTTCAAGCAAAAAGAGGGATTTAAAAAAAATGCAACCAAATAGGTGAATATCAAAACAAATTACAAGTAAATAATTGAATTTTAATAAAAACTTTACAAATTACAAGCAAAAATACTTATTTGCTATAAAGCAGTCGAATTTCCTAAGCGAAAATATGAATTAAAAAACATAAATGATTTTCAACCAAGCAGTTGTTCCCGGTCATCAGATTTACCGACGCATATCTGCCTTATCATCTGAATCATCCTGTCAAAAGTAAGGTTATGGTTTCTCAAACAAAAATGGAAAACATCGCCCGTTCACCACGTGGTCTCCCTGCCGGGTCGTTTTTCAATAAATAAACCCCTAAAAAGTGAAAACTAAAAAAACAGTCTAAATACCTAAAATCCCGAAAATGCCTCGTCGAAAAATAGATAACCGAATCCGAACTCTAATCGAAAATGGAGTGGAAACCGGTCACCGGACCTTTTTCGTCATCGTCGGGGAGAAGGCAAGGGACCAGGTAATCTATCTTCACCACATGTTATCCAAAACAGTCGTAAGATCCCGTCCCTCAGTGTTATGGTGTTATAAAAAAGAACTCGGATTTTCTTCCCACCGGAAGAAAAAAATGAAATCACTCCAGAAGAAGATCAAGTTCGGCAAGGCAGAGGTCAACGATGAGGATCCTTTCGAACTCTTCATCTCATCGACAAAAATCCGCTACTGCTATTACAAAGAAACACACAAAATTCTCGGAAACACCTTCGGAATGTGCGTCCTACAGGACTTTGAAGCCCTAACCCCAAATTTACTCGCCAGGACGATGGAAACCGTCGAGGGTGGCGGCATTATCGCAATCCTCCTCCAGAGTGTCAATTCCTTGAAACAATTATATACAATGAACATGGACGTTCACCAGAGATTCCGGACCGAGGCTCACCAGGAAGTTGCCTGCAGATTCAATGAAAGATTCCTCCTCTCCCTCGCTTCCTGTGCCCGGTGTTTGGTCATCGACGATCAGTTCCACGTGCTTCCGATCTCGATACATAACCTTAAAATAAAACCCGCGATAAAAGCAACCTCGGGGGAGAATTGGTCGGAATTGAATGCTCTAAAGGAGACCCTTCGAGACACGCAGCCAGTTTCGAGTTTGTTGGAATGCTGCAAAACCCTGGACCAGGCGAAGGCCTTGTTAAAGTTCATCGAAGCGATTTCAGAAAAAACGCTACGTTCGACAGTTTCTCTGACAGCGGCGAGAGGTCGGGGAAAATCGGCTACAATGGGACTCGCGATAGCTGGTGCGATTGCTTTTGGATATTCCAATATCTATGTTACGAGTCCAAGTCCTGAAAATTTGAACACGCTTTTTGAATTCGTTTTCAAGGGTCTAGACGCCCTGGAGTACAAGGAACACATCGATTACAGTCTCATGCAGTCCACTAACCCGGAATTTAATAAAGCGACGATCCGGGTAAATGTTTTCAGAGATCACAGACAAACAATTCAGTTTATTCACCCCTCCGACTCGCAGAAATTGCAGCAAGCGGAATTGTTAGTTATTGATGAAGCGGCAGCGATTCCTTTGCCTCTCGTCAAGAAGATGTTTGGACCCTATTTAATTTTCCTTGCTTCGACGATAAATGGATACGAAGGCACTGGAAGGTCCTTATCCTTCAAACTTCTGCAGCAGTTGAGAATGCAGTCAACGAGTTCAAATTCTCAGGAGAAGAGCAGAGAAGATAGGGCAATTGTGAATCGATCTTTGGAGGAATTGACCTTGAAAGAATCGATTCGGTACAAAGCTGGGGATGCTGTCGAGAGCTGGCTTTCGACAGTGCTTTGTATGGATGATGAGAACGTGAAAGCTTCGGTACCAAAGCAACTGGGTTTGGATTCCTGTCAGTTGCTTTATATCAACAGAGATACGTTGTTTTCATTCCATAAAGCTTCGGAGAGGGTTCTCCAGGAGTTGGTGGCTTTGTACACTTCCTCGCATTATAAGAACAGTCCAAATGATTTGCAGATGATGTCTGATGCACCTGCACACCACCTATTTTGTTTGGTTTTGCCTACTAATTCGGACTTTCCGAAAGTCGTTGTTTTTGTCCAGGTCTGCTTGGAAGGTCAGATCAGCGAGAATTCAGTTGAACAGAAGGCTGCGAGAGGAAAAAGGATTTCTGGAGATCTTATACCCTGGACGATTTCCCATGAGTATAAGGATAAAAATTTCCCGTCGTTGAAAGGAGCGAGGATTGTGAGGATTGCTACACATCCTGAGTATCAGGGTCAAGGATATGGAACGAAGGCTTTGGAACTTCTCAAGGAGTATTTTGTGATGAGCAATTCTGATGGTGAGGATCTAAAAAAATTTTTTATTAGAATAAGATATTTAAATATGCGGGGTTGCCATAGGTCAGGAAAACCTGGAAATCAGGGAGTTTGAACAAGTGACACTGAAGACACTATTTTCTCACAATTATCCGTTAATTATGAATTGCAAATGTAGTACAACCAAGTAGTTGGATTTTCGATGGAAAAAGACGAATTCTCAACAAAATAAATGTAATAGTTGATATTTTAACAAAGAAAAGGTGTTTTAAATCATAAATAGCTTAATTCAACCAAAAAGGACAAATTTCCAACAAAATAGTTGAATCAACAACAAAAAAGATTAATTATCAACCATGCACTAGCATCTTTATCCAAATTTTAATTGATTAATTTTTAGTTTATATTTGTTTCGTTATAAAATTTTTTTAAATAAACTGTTGAAATTTTAAACTAAAAAAGATTACTTTTTAACAAAATATGGAGTAGATAAATGGATTCTAGAAAATTAATTTTTTATTGAAAAAAGAAACGAATGTTTTACAAAATACTTTAATTTTGTACTAATTTGTGCGAATTTTCAAGTACGATTTTCTGGCTTCAACCAAAGAAATGACTTAAAAAAAGTTGTAACTAAGGAATTTAATTTTAAATTTGAAAGGGTGAATTTTCAATGAAAATTCTAATCATTGATTGTATTTTTACCCAAAAATTGATTTTCTACTAAAAAAGGCGAATCTTTAATAAAATAAATAAATTTTCAACCAAATAGCTTAAATTGTTTACCAAATGGTTGAACTTTCGAGCCAAAAGTACGAATTTTTTACAAAACAGTCGATTTTCCAACAAAAAACTTATTTGTCAAGCGAATCAGATTAATTTTTAACCAGGCAGTTTCATTTTTAGCGAAAAAAGTTAAATTTATGCAGAAAGAGATCATTTTTCAAACCAAAAAGATGAATGTTTAACAAAGTAATTGAATTTTTTACAACAAATCAATCAAATTGTTGAGGTTTCAAGCCAAAAAGACGAAATTTCAATAAAATAGAAACAAATAGTTGTAAGTAATCAAATAGTAACACTTTTATCAAAAAAAAAAAAGATAATCTTAAACAAAAAATGAAACAGACTTTTCAATAGAAAAGAATGAACCTTCAATCTAAAATGGATAGATTGATTTATTGGGTTCTATTAATTCAGGTAATTTTGGTTCTATTGGGTTAATTGTGTTCTATTAATTGAGAAACAGGAGAAATAATGAAAATAAAGAAAAAACTGTGAAGTCTGCGATAAATAAATAAGAATTTTCAAAAGCTTATAACAAGTTCCAAGGAATTACAACAAATATAAAATAATATAAAATATCATTTGCTATATCATCGCTACATCAATTAGGGTATTTTTAAAGATTTGAAGGGATTTCCAAGAATTTTAATTATTTTAAGAGATTTGAAAATAACTTTATGTCGTTATAAAGAATTCCTCGACATTTCCTTAAAGGGATTTTAAGAAATTTTCTAAAATATCAGGAAATATCAAATTTAATACAATGTTACGATATTTTATAATATTTTAATGGATTTCAAAGATTTGAAGAAATGTTCATATATTTTTTCGCAATTGATTTTAATTCATTTGGAATTCATTCTGAATTCTTAAATAATTTAGCCTGAATTCTTTCAAATTGTTTTGAAATCTTTATAAATCCATTCCATTTTTTATTTCACTTGAATTCTTCTAAATTATATTTAAATGGAATAATATTTATATTTTTTTAATTTTTGTATTTTTTTATCTTTTCTAAACTTAATGAATCTTATCGCTTTTTTTCAATTTGCTTGGGGGTTTTTAATCACTTTCAATTTTTATGAATTGTGTCTTTAAATATTAATGGTCAGGGAAAATGAATAATTAGTCAGAGAAAAATCAAGGAATTTTTAAAATGAATTTTGCGGCTATCCTGTAAATGGTATTTCATAAATATAGAATATTATGCCATATTTTGATCAAGTTTAATTTGGTGTTCATTAGAATTGACATGTATACAGTTTATAATGTATAATTTGGATTTGATAATTTATAAATCTGAAATTCTTTTTCATTTGATCCAGAAATCGATTTTGTGTTTAATAACAAAATAATGGCATATTTCTTTGATTTTAGTTGGCAAATAGAAATAGAAAGAATAGAAATGTGCAATAAACTAAATTCTAAAAATGCGTTCTTGTGCCTTTTAAAAAAAATCTTACTTCAACACACTTTTTAAAAATTGTAATTTCATATTATTATAAAAAAACTCTACTTACAACAAATTCAATATCATTTAAACAAAATTTATTGGACATTATCCATGGGTCTTGAGTGATAATTTGAAAACGTGATCAAATTATAAAATAACCCTTTTTTAATATACGGAAAGACATTTTTTGTCCATATTGTGCCTTGTACAAAACAGATTTTTGATTTCTGCTAAATTAAATTATCAATTGAATCAAAATGTATTTGAGTGCGTTTTTTCCTACGTAGTATGATTTATAAGTTATGTAATCAATATTTTACATTTCTTTAGACTAAAAAAAACATCATGCAAATTAATTTTCAAGCCTAGTCTTTTAAAAAGTAAAATATTAAATTCTAGGTTTATCTAATTTATAAATTAAATTTTTCAGACATGAGCGATTCCGAGGACGAAAAGAAAGTAGCAAAGAGTAAAATGAATGGATCCAAAAAAAGAAAACTAGAAGACGAAGAAGCAGATCTCCACACTGAAGTTATCGAACCTAGATCATCACTTCCGCCTCTTTTCATGAAACTTTCAGAACGACCCGCAGAAGCTCTCGACTACATCGGCGTTTCCTTCGGCGTGACACCACAACTTATTAAATTTTGGAAAAGGGCGAAATTTATCCCTGTCTACATGAGCCAGACAACGAATGACATAACAGAGGAACACTCTTGCATCATGATTCACAAATTAAGCCCGGAAGGACAGCCAATTGAAGAAGCCAGCTGGCTACAAGATTATTGGATAAATTTCAGAATGCGTTTCATAGGATTTCTTTCATATTGCTTCAGGGATTACTCTTCCTCGCTCGCGCTTAATATTTTAGAAAATAGTACAATCAACGTACCAGCGAAAACTTTGACGAGAGATAAACTGGATGAGTATATAACTTCGCAAAGCTTACTTCGATTAGAAGATTATAGTAAGAATCTGGATGATTTTGGTACAATTAGGGATTTGACGAACCCTCTAGCAAAACTTTACTTTTTAAGAAAACTAGGTAACATTAATCTTCAATCAGGACAAGAAAACAGCAGTTTAGAGATCTCGCCTGTTCAAGCTGTTATTCTCTTGGGAATAGGGCTTCAACACAAAAGCATAAATGACTTGGCAAGTGAATTAAATCTACAGACTTCACAAGTTCTTGGCTTGTTGCAAAGAGCTGTTAAGAAATTTACTAGCTATTTAACTGCTCTCACGGAGGAGTCCCTGAAAAGTACGTTGAAGGGTTAAAGAGTGTATAAATATTTTTTTACACATCATTTTTCGTGAGAAAAATGTTTTTTTATAGCAAGATGTAAGAAAAAGTGTAAATATTGTGTGTAGAGAATTAAAATAAAGTTCATATAAATAATAAGTCAGTCCTTTTATTTTTTAAATCAGAATTAAAGATTTCTAGTTAAAGAGGGTGTTTAGCTATTATCAAAAATAAAATATGAGGTTATTTCCAGGTATCTGAGATTAAGAAATCCATTTTTTTTTAATGAAAAGAGAAGTAACAACATTTTTAAATTTTTTTTCCATAATTCGTATTTAAAAAGTGTATTTTTATTTTAAGCAAAGAAGAAATTAAAAACTTATCAAATGAACCGACTGGATGCCGTTGTTTAAAAATAAATAAAAAAAGGAAGACTTAAAAATGCAAAGGCTTTATGAAATCCCTAATTACTTTAACAAGGGAGGGGAATTTTCAAACAAAAATGTTAAATTTTGAAAAAATTAGATGAACTTATAAAAAACATGTATAATTTTCCATTAATTTTCTACCAAAAAATACGAATTTTCAATAAAATAGTTGAATGTTCAACTAAAAATTATAAATGATCAATTAAATAGTTAAATTTCTAACTAAAAAAGCTAAATGATCAATCAAATGTGGAACAGTTACAAGTTAAAAATAAAAAACTAATTTTTTACAAAAAAAAAATTATCAACGAAATAGTTAAACTTTTCATCAAAGAGATGAATTTTCAACTAAAATGATGAATCTTTAAACCAAAAAATGAATTGTTAACAATGTAGTTAAACTTTCAACCAAGAAGTTAAATTTTAATTAGAAAAAGAGAAATATAATTATTTTAAATTTTTAGCCTAAACCATTATCAAACGAAAGAAACGATTTTTCAACTAAAAAGATGCATTTTTAACTAAAAAGGACAACTTATTTAATAAAAAATGGAACAGTTTAATTCAGCCATCTACAAAAAAAAGAAATTTTAACGAAAATGCTTGAATTTTCAACTCAGAAAAAAATGTGCACAAAAAATTAAATAGTTAAATTCACAGTTAAAAAAATCAATTTTTAACCAAAAATGAAACTTAGTTACAAGAAAGAAGTGAACTTATATCCAAAACATTTCTAACTAAAATGTAAAACTGCAATCCTAAAAATGAATTTTGAACGGAACAACAGAGATACCTACATTTTCAACTAATAATGGAATAGTTAGATTTTCAGTTAAAAAATTAATTTTTAAATTAAAAAATATATTTTTCACTAAATAAAGATAGATTTTCTGCAAAACAGTTGATATTAATTTTTTACCATTAATTATTTACAAAAAAAACGAATTTTCAACAAAACAGTTCAATTTTAAACTAAAAGGGTAAATGTACAATCAAGAATGGAAGATTTAAATTATTGGCAGAAACAATTGATATCAATTGATAAACCTAAAATATAACTATTCCATTTTTAGTTATTAATTTGCATTTTTTAGTTAAAAATACAACTACTTGGATGAAAATTTGAGTATTTTGTTAGAAATTCGTATTTTTTGGTAGAAAATTAATTCTTTTTTCCTAAACGTTTATATTATTGGCTAAATTTTTTGTGAATTATTTGTTGTAATTAATGATTGAATCTATTGATTGTTGATTTGAATTTATCATTTTAGGTTGATAATTTAAAAACTTTGTTGAAAATTCTTTTTGTTGATAAAAAATTAATTTTCCTAATTAAAAATATAACTAATCCATTTTCAGTTAAAAATGTAACGTTTGTTATTGAAAATTCTACTATTTTACAAATACTGTATCTTTTTTAGTTGAAAAATCGTTGTTTTTTCATTTAAATTTTTTTATTTTTTGAACTGGAAATCTAACTGCCATTTTTAATTGAAAAAAATTTTTTTAAATGAAAATTTAACTAATTGATTGAATTTTGTAATACTTTGTTAAACATTTATTTTTCAGTTTGTATATTTTTTATTTTAGTAGAACCTGTTTTGATTACAAATTTAACTACTTTTTTTACTTTAAATTACACTTGATTACTCGCATTACGCCGGATTACCCAATTCGGATTATTTGGGTGAAAATTAAATAATTTTATGGAAAATCCAACGATTTTTTTTTTAAAGTCATACTTTTTTATTGAAAATTCCATTATATGGTAAAAAAATTCAACTATTTTTTTGAAAATTCAGCTATTTGATTGAAAATGATTTTTTGTTGATGAAATTTCATTATTTCGCGTTGAAAATTCAACAGCTTTTTAAAAATTTCCACCTTTTTAGCTTGCAGTTTCAACAATTTGGTTGAAAATTCAAGTATTTTGTAGAAAAGTCGATTTTACATTAATTTTTGTTATTTAAAAAGAAAACATTTTTTGGTTGAAGAATCATCAGGTTAGATGCAAATTCATCTCTTTGATTGAAAATTAATCTTCTTGCTGAAAATTCATCTTTTTTATTTAAAAGTTTACTCATTTTGTTAAAAATACAATATTTCAAATTGAAATATTCAAAATTTGAAGCGTTTAACTTTGAATTTAATTTTAGCACACACATTAATTTTATATCCTATTTTCGTGAAAAGCTAACTATTTCTTCTGCTTTGGAGTATTTTTTCCTATCAGGTCCTATGAAGCCTGTTTCGATTTTCGGTTTTGGAGGATTTTTCAAATTTAAAGGGAAAATGTAAGGATTAGGTAAAAATGAGACGGACTGCTTTACCTACAGCTATGCAAAACTGGAAGTTCTTGTGCAGGCGTCTCGAACCATACAAAATCAAACATAACCTAAATTCAAAATTAAAATCGTACATCACATCAGAACACATTAACGCATATTACTAATCGAAAGGTTATTTTCAAATCGTGCACAAAAACTCAATAAAATAAGAAAAATCGCAACTAATTTAGATTTTTTTGCCACTTTGTTGGTGACATTGCAACTTGATGTTGCGCAGCAAACATCTACGTGGTAACATTGGACTCTGAATTGCACTGAGTCAATGTCAGCCATTGTTGATGTGAGGCAGATGTGAGAGTTTAGTATAAAAACCGACGTCAGCGACGTTAAAGAAATGTGATAAATGACGGAGTCAAACGTAAAAAGAAGCAAGGTTTATAATATCAAAAATATGCATCCGATTTCGGAACTTAGCACGAATGTGCCAGCTTTTCTGGGGAAGCTCTGGAAACTCGTCGAGGACTCTGAAACCGACGACCTTATTTGTTGGGCACCAGTGAGTTCATCCACTTGTTTTTGTTCACAAAAATTCACTCTTTCTCACTTTTACGTCATCCACTACGTTCTCAGTACATTTTGGTGTATTCCAGACAACACCGAAAACAATCGTCGGCGTTTTGAATTTTTTTTGCCCGCGACGCTTACGTATTGTAACGTCGCAGTGCTATAGTTTCTGCAATTTGCAACAAACGTATGCACAACGTTTTCATTATGAAGTTGCATTTTGTTACTTGATGAATTAGAAATTGATCAACAACCTTGCGCATGCTTAACAAAACTTGCTTTTGTGTAAACAATTTTTTTTTCTTCGCTCCTTATTTGACCATTTTTCCAGACCGGTGACAAAACATTATTTTTAGGGACATGTTTTGGACGGATATATAATATTTGGACAATTGTTTTCAGGTTTAAGATCAGGTTATATCAGGTTTATCATTTGTGATAGGTTAGAATTTCTATGTAAGAAGTGTTAAAATGAATATGCCGGGTTATAGAAAACCGAAGGATGACTAATTCTGATTTTTTGTTTATGCGGTTTTTTTATATGGTTATAATTTGATAATAACGTAAAATTGCACTTCACATTACAGAGTCATTCGGTTTTTAAATATCTCTTTTTTTTCAAAGGAAATAGACAACACGTATTTTACCGTAGGGGAGGTTTATCGTAAAATCTTACTGTTTTTTTATGAATTAACAAAGTAGTTCATATTTTAAACAAAAACAGATGAATTCTTATTAAAAATGTAATAGTTTATATTTTAAACAAGAAAAGATTTTCATTTAAAATAAAAACAGTTTAATGCAGGGTCAATTTTTAACAAAAAATGAAATAGTTGACATTTGAACCAAAAGTATTTTAATTTAAAATTAACAACAGATTAATTGTTAACCAAACAGATGCAATTTTAACCAAAAAATTGATTTTATACCAAAAAAAAAACGAATTTTCAACAAAATTTCATTCAACAAGATAGTTACATTTTCAACGAACATAATGTAATTTCTATTAAAATAGACAAACAGTTTATTTTTAAAGGATTAGTTTTTAAACAAAACCGATGGAATTTCTACAAAAAGGAATGAATATTAAAACCAAAAAGACGAATGCTATTATTATATATTCAAATTGAATACTTATAATTTATACAATTCGGAGTAATTAACAAAGTCCTTGAGTGCCAACCAAAAAAGTTAAATTCTTTACGAAAGTTGTAACAGTTAATATTTTAACCAAAAAATATGATTTTTTTAAACAAATCCCAAAATGATGAGTTTTTAACAAAGTAAGTTACATTTTCGAACAAGAAGGAATGAATTTCAACTAAAATGATGAACCTTCAAGAGAAAAATTTTTAACAATAGTTAATTTTCAACAAAAAAAAAGAATTTTCAACCAAGCCAGGTGACTTTTTAACAAAAATACGCAGTTGATCTAAATAGTTATTAACTACTTTGTTTCAATTCCGTGTGTTTCTTTTTTTCGAATTCAACATTAATTTTCTTAACTGAAAATTGTACTGTTACATTTTTGGTTCAAATTTGTTTATTTTTAGTTGAAAAGTCGCTGTTTTCAGTAGAAAATTAATCTTCGTTTAAAATTCATCTTTTTGTTTAAAATTCTTTAAGTACATATTTGGTTGGTAGAAAAATAAGTTCTTTGGTTGATAAAACTATATTATCGAAAATTTAACTATAGTGTGAAAAGTTCTTATTTTTCGTTTGAAAATTAATTTTTGTAACTTATATTCAAACCATTCCATTCTGAGTTGTAAAAAACTACTTTGTTGAAAATTTCAACAATATTTCATTTCTTATGTAGAAAATAAGGATTGTTTCTTGGATATTCATATATTGGTAATTACTTTTGTAACTTAAAATTCAACTATTCAATCTTTTATTGTTAATATAACTTTTTGAGTTGAAACCTCGACTATTTGGTTGATATTTGTTATATGTTTTTCAAAAAATCTTTTTTTTTTTGTAGAAGAATTATCTCCTTTCTTGAAAGTTTTTGTTGTTGTTAAAGAATAGTTTTTTCTGTGTTTGATAATTTAAATATTTTGTTGAAAAGACAAATTTTCTACAAAAAAGTTGATTTATTATCAAATAATTAAGTTTTCGAAGAAAGTAAGTTAAAAATTCAACTATTTTTGGTATAAGATAAATTTGTTTGGTTCAAAATTTAACTATATTATTGAATTTTTTTTTTTTAATTCATTTTTTTTTAAACTGACAATGTAACTATTTCTATTTTAGTTGAAAGTTCAACTACATATTTGATGGTTGAAAGTTTTGTTTTAGTTAAACATGATTTGCTTCAGAAGTAATTTTTTAAATAATAATTTTTTTTTTGTAATAATTAATTTATCTTAGTTGAAAATGCATACATTTTGTTGACATTTTTTTTTTAGAAAATTAAGATTTTTGCTTGAAAATACATCTTTATGGGTGAAAACTGAACTATTTTGTTTAAATATTTAACGATTTCGTGGAACATTTGTGTTTCTCTAGTTCATTAATTTTTTGAACTTGAGATATTCATTTTTATTTGAAAATCCAATTGTTTGCTTCTTTTTTGAAAGATTATCTTTTTGGCTAAAAAAAAAACTATTTGTTTAAAAGTTGTCTATTTGGAAAAAGTTTCATCCCTCGAGCGAATGTGAAACACGCCCTTAATGAACCCCTAAGTGTAAACAATTTTATATCAAGATATTAAGGTGAAAAATCGAAATGTTTAATTGAGAATGGCAGCTTTTCATGCAAAAAGTATCTACAAAAAAATAATTCATTCTTCTCGCGTAAATGAACTCCGCAAATAAAAAATTCTGTAAAAACATTAATTTTAATAGTCAAAATCTTTTGGATGATAATTGCACAATTTCATGTCAAAATCAGCAGAAAGAAGTTGCAAACCTCTAGCGCATGTGAAACCCATCCTTAAAGCAACTCCTAAAGTTTCAAAGATTTTATAAAGACGTTAATTTAAATAGTCGAAACGGTTCCGCTGATAATAGCAGATTAGCATGCCACAAGTTCCCCAAAAAACAATAATAAAAATACGCTAATGTGAAAAATTAACATAAAAGGACACTAATGTAAAAATTGAAATGTTTTCGTTGATAAAGAAAGAATTTTATGACTTTTGTCATGAAATGCTATTAATCTCAATGGAGACATTTTGCCTTTTCACATAAGCGTGTCTGCAGAATTTTTTAATCTTCAGGGGTTGATTTAGGACGGGTTCCATACGAACTAGAGACGACATTTTTAAATATATATTTTGATATGATAAGCAGCAGCAAACGTAAACGTTGCGAAACGTAAACATGAACGTTTTTAAAACATACAACGTTTGTGAAACGTTAGCTTTTCGTAACCGTGCGGCTCATCCATTTTTGCAATTTGTTATATAGTAAGGTTTTTTTTTGTTTCAGTTTATCCAGTTTTTTGCACTTTTTCTAAATATACAAAAAATTTAATTGAAAGTTGTAAAGTTATTCCAGTTATTCCTGATTTTTTATTCAAAAACTTGGCCTTTTTGCAATTTTAGGGATCTTCTTGTTCTAGTTTGTAACACAATTTCACTCCCTTTGAAATCAATGAGAAAAATAAGAAAAAAGTAAATAAGGCTAAAGCTGTTTTGACTGTTTAAAAAATTAAAGCAGGAAATTTTCTTAAATTAGCTTTCTTTATTTTCGTTGAAATTTTCAGAAGTTATATATAGGTAATGCATATTCACCGTACATTTTAAACTTGAGAGACATTTTTCAGGGGAAATAAAATTCCCTTCTTTCTTGCTGTTCTCGAATTTATAGTATTTTACTATTATTTTTTATTTAGGCCCAGAAAAATGTTATTTTATTAGTTTATTGGATTTTTCGCTTTTTTATCGATTTCGAAGGAGTGAAAAAAACTTGACAATCTTGAATAGGAAAAACTCAAAATTGCAAAAACATGTAAGGTTTTGAAAAAAATGTTATTTTGTTAGAATATTTTTGGTAAAATTGTACTTTTATCAGGAATACATCCGGTGAGTATCAGAGGGCTTCACTTTTTTGCTCGTCAAGAGAATTAAATAAATAGTTGAATTTTCGAATTTTTCTTATAAACAACGGTAGATTCGACAAAGTGCTAAGAAAATTTTTTGCCTAGTTTTTTAATGTTTGACAAACAATACTTTTACTCTTATAATATCTTCTGTCGTTTGTAAAAAAATAAAAGATTTAAATTTACGACAAAAAATTTCGTGACCACAAACATGATTTGTCCTGCATAAAACTTGCAAAATGTGTTTCTATATAAGCAGTAATTTAAAAAAGATATTTGATACATTTATTTATAGAGGCTAAATAATGTTTGTAGTCACGATAATTTTTTTATTCTTCTCGCAAACGATAGATTTCATAAAAGAGTAGAGGTATTTTTATAAAAAATGTAATAAAGTTTAATGAAATTTATCGAAAAAAAATTCTCTTGACCAGAAAAATAGTTTAGCTTATATGAGACTTACAAGATTTCTTCAGTATCCGTGTAGCAATTCATTACAAAAAAATGCACCAAAAAAACTAAGGTTGTTGAGAAAATCGACTTTTAATATTTACAGAAAACCTAAATATCTCAGTTAGGTTACAAATTATACAGGTTTAAAGAAAAAAAAACTGTTATTTTTTAGAATACACCCCTAAAATTTAAGTTAACCATAACTTCGCGAAAAGAATTTTTGTCTCAAAACGGTAAAGAAAGAGTAGTCTTATTTTATGTGAAAAGCAACATATTTAAGAGGCGAATGATTCTCTTATTTGAAGTCGCTCTGTCTGTATAATTTGAAATGGATTCGGTCAAGGTCATTTGATACTTATCATATGAGCATTTTAGTTTCCTCATTTTTCTATTCACAGAAATAAATTTTTGGCTGTCTAGTATTACGGAATTTTGTGTTTGAATCAGGGAAGAATTCCCAAAGGTTCAGATTTGAATGGTAATTTGAGTGAAGGGGAAATTAAGATGCCCTCAACCCTAGATACCCCCCTCCCGAGAAAAATAACTCCCTAAGATAAACCCCTGGTTTGTACAATTTAAATAGTGTTGGAGGTCAGTAAAATGTAAATTAACTTTTTTTTTAATGATTTAAACCAAACATGTGAAATTTACCACTGTATCTACCATTTCTGAATGTTTCTCTATTAGCCAAAAATATGGATTCTTGTTGACGCATGCGGAAACTTTTTTGATCTTTTTAGACTAGCGAATTAACGAAGCAAGAAAGATAAGACATGTAAATATTTTCATATCAAAATCAAAATAAGAAATTAAAAAAAGCTCTCAAAGTGAAAGGAGAAAATATTTTGGAAATGCTATTGTAAAAAGAGCTGAACGTTTTTTAACTGCACTTATTTTTAAATATTTTAAATATTTTAAAATCGTTTATAACACCATCAGAGTGAAATTAAACAATTCTAAATTTTAAAACTAAAATTTTGTCATTTGGTGTAATCAAAAATTAACTACAAAATAAAGCAGCCAAAGTGAAATTATTTGGAAAATTAAACAGAACAAGGAAGCTTTCAATACCTTTTAATTCAACAATTTTAAATGAAATGCCGTTAAACGGCGAAACGTTCAATTTTAAACTTTAAGATATTCCCCCTTTTACCCCATTAATAAAAATTTTAAAATAAAAAATGTCCCTCTTTCAATTCAGTACAAACTCGAAAATAAAAAGTTCTTTTCTTTCATCTGAATGTTAAAAATAACAACAAATTTGGTCCCCGGCTACTCAATAAAAATGTTTTTTAAAAAATGGGAATTTTCTAATTCAGAGAACCTTGAAAGGTAAAAATTACCCTCTTCAAACTCGATGAAAATAAAAATAAATTTCTTCCAATCAAGACTTTAATTAAAACCAAAATATCATCCCTTCCAACTCGATAAAAAACTTACGAACAAAAAATGTCCTTATTTCAATTAAGAAAAAAAATAAAATCCCAAAATCTCCACCCTTCTAAGTCAATAAAAATGTTTAAACTAATAAATTTTTCTCTTTCAATTAAGAAAAAAATTCATTCCCTATATATTATAAACACGTTAAAAGTATGTAATGGCCTCTTTCATTTCGGGACAAAAAATTGTGAATAAAAAATTATTTCCCTAAACTCAATAAAAATGATAAAAAACTCAATAAAAGTGTTAAAAAAAAGTACACTTTTCTGATTCCGAAAAAAATCTCTTAAACTTGATGAAAATCATAAAAACAAAAAGGGGCCTCTACCAATTGAGAAAAAGTTGAAAACCAAAATTTCCTCCCTTCCAATTCAATAAAAATCTTTAAATGAAAAAGTGGCTTCTTCCATCTTTTTCAACACAATAAAAATGATGAAAAGAAAAAAGGGCCTCTTTAAATTCATTAACAATTGTAACCCAAAATTTAATCCCTCCCAACTCAATAAAACTGTTGAAACCCAAAATTACGAAAGAACAGAGAACAGAGAAGTTTATCAAGTTTTATTAATTAATTTATATTCACAATTTATGAACTTGACACATTTTTATCACAAAAATTCGAATTCAAACGCCTTTAATTTTTCATTGTTTAAGTCTTCAAAATTGTAATTTTTAAATTCTCTAAATCGAAAATGTACGTTTAAAAATAAAGATCCAAAAAGACCAATTTGTTAAGTAAAAGATTTTAGAATTACGCATTGTAAACCTAATTATTTTATGATTAAAGAAGTAAAAAATTTAACTTAATATTTAAAAATATGCTGAAAGTGACCTTACTTTAATTTTCATTATATCATGTGATACAAAATTTGTGATGGATACATTTGTCTTCTAAAAATTGATAAAATTCCCTGTCAAAAAATAACTTCACTCTCATTTTTCCGCTTTTTCTGGGTCTAAAAAAATTTCAGGTTTCCCGGTCCAGTGGCCACCCTGACAATCTTCCATTTTTTCCGTTTGCATAAACGATTGATCCAACATCCTGTTCTATAAATAATAAAAATTATCAAAAAATTAATCTCTTTCTTCTTTCCTTAGAAATTTAATTTGTGTTTTTTTTACAGAATGGCAGAAGTTTTTTCATTAGGAACCAGGCCCAATTTGCGAGGGATCTATTGCCTCACTACTACAAACACAATAATATGGCCAGCTTTGTGAGGCAATTAAATATGTGTATGTATTTCCGTTCTCGTTGAGGAGACTTTCATTAGAATCATTTTTCGAGAATTTCGATCGCGTTATAGTTAGAACATTAGCATTTATTTCTTATTTTAAAGAAACATTTTAGGCATATTTAGGATAGTTAGTTAAAACTCATTAATAGTTTTAATTGTGCTGGGGGCCAGACTTTTGACAATTTTTTTCTACGTTTCTCAAATGAGTCCAAGACCTGTAATTTAAATTTCAATCTCCTTGAAACATCACTTCTCTAATTTCATATTTAAAAATAATAAAAATTAGTCGAATCTTTGAATATAAACAAATATTGTAAAAATTGGACTTGATGTTGATGGGTGAAAGAATAAAATTCCAACCCACTTGTGCCGGAGATGTAAGTTAATATAGACTTGTATTAAAATTAAAAATAAACGATTTTTTCTCTGTCAGGTTCTAATGAACTTGCTCGCTATTTTCAGACGGGTTTCACAAGAAAGTTTCAGTTGAATTAGGTGGTTTGAAGTGTGATAGGGACGAAATGGAATTTGCACATCAATACTTTTTGAAAGGACATCCATATCTGTTGGATCACATCAAAAGAAAGGTTAACGAATCTCAATAAATGCACTAACTCAGTAGATTAAAGAATAGACCTTCTTCCCTGCTATCTGTAAAGTTTCATTTTTTAAAGTTAAATTTCGAAACTAAATCTTCATTTTTAAATCAGATCTCTCTATTATAATTGAGGATACCTACATTCCCAAAAACTAAGGAACTATTTTTTCAAACGACTGTAGATAGCAACAGCGAAGATACTGGACCCATCGATCACTTCAGTGAAGCCAGAACTCATGACCAAAATGTTGACGGAAGTGAGAAGCATGAGAGGAAAACAAGATCATTTGGATTCAAGACTTGAGAATATGAAGAGGGAAAACGAGGCCCTTTGGAGAGAACTGGCAGTTTTGAGACAGAAACATCTGAAGCAGCAGCAGATTGTTAATAAACTGATTCATTTCCTCGTCACCATTGTACAACCATCAAGAGGTGGTGGACTTTCTGTCAAGAGGCGATATCCGCTAATGATAGACGATTATAACAGGCAGCGTGGCAAACAAAGTAAAATGAGCAAGGTAAGATTTTAGCCATTTTTTGTTTGTTTGAAATTCTATTCATTTTTTGTTGGTATAAATTCTTTTCTTTTTGCTAGCGTTACAAAATGTGTTCAACACTTCAGAACTTTTTATGGGTAACAATACATCAGGAAAAATTCAAGCAGATCGAAGATTGAAAAATACATATGTCTGAATTTTTTATCAGTAGGCAGATTTTGATTCCCTATTCTCATTCCTTTTTTTCTAGTGTATTCTTCTCAGTGCAAAATCCTTTGGTTGAAATTCAAATTTTTTTGTCTGCAATTTTATTATTTGGTTCAAAAAATAATTATTTAAAATTTTAATTATTGGTTGAAAATTGAATAACTTTGGTAAAAAGTCATCCTTTTTGGTTAACAATTTCATTGTTTTGTTGACAATTCGTCGTTTCAGGTTAAAAATTCAACTATTTTGGTATAATATTGAACTGTTTGGTAAAACTGAAGATTTTTGTTTTAAAATTCAACTTTTATTCGTCTTGGGCTAAAAAGTTTAAACAATTTGTTTGACATTTTTTCTACATTGACTGAAAACTTGTTTGGTTGAATATGCAACTATAATGATTTAAATTCGTCTTTTTGGTATAAATTTCAACTTTTTTGATTAATAATACAACTTTTTGTTAGATAATAAATCTGTTTGGGTAAAGTATTGAACTATTGGAATTTTTTAAATGAATTGAACGCTTTTTAATTTAAAATTAAAATATTTTTTGGTTGAAATGTCAATTATTACATTCTTTGTTAGGAATTCATATTTTTGTTTGAAAAATGTATTCTTTTGTTGAAAATTTATATTTTCAGGTTGAAAATTAAAGCATTTCGTAGAAAAATCTTTTTTTTTTGTTTTGCCTGAAAATTGAACAATTTAGCTGAAAATTCAATAGTTTTGTTTAAAATTAATTCTTCTGTTATAAATTAATATTTTCGTGTGAAAAAAATAATCAGTTTTAAAAAAATTCGTTTGGTTTGAATATTCAAAAATTTGGGTAAAAGTTCATATATTTGGGCTAAAAATGTAACTATTTTGTAGAAAAATGGTCTTTTAGCTTTGAAATTTACCACTTTGGTTGAAATTTTGTATCTCTTTTAAATAAAATATCTTTCTTGGTCGAAGATTCATCTTTTTGCTTAAATTTGTTTGAAAATTCACATATTTGGGTTGAGAATTTAACTATTTTGTAGAAAGTTGGCCTTTTTGACTTGAAAATTCACCAATTTATTAACAATTTTGTATCTATTTTAACGAAATATTCCTAGGTTAAAAATTCACATATTCGGCTTGAAAATAAAACTGTTTTTTAGAAAAATAATTTTTTTGGCTTCAAAATTAATAAACTTAGTACAAAATTAAACTACTCAGTTAACTGGTTAACTACTTTGTTTAAAAATTCAAATATTTGTTTTTAAAATTGATCAATTTTTTTTTATAACTGCACTGTTTTAACTTGAAATATAAGGAATCTGAAGCTTAACCATTTGAATTTGATATTAATATCTACATTAATTTTATTTGATGAATTTGTTCCCCTATTTTCGTGAAAAATATAATTTTCCCTGTTTTTAGAGAACTTTAGCCTGCGAAACCTGTTGTTAAATCAATTCAATCACCTGTTAAATCAATAATGATTTTTCAAAATTTGCAACTGTAATAAAAAGGAATCTCATTCAAATCGTCTTTTTTCTAATGTCTCGAATTTTTAGTTATGATTTAAAAAAATGAAACGAAATTTAAAAATTTAAGGGTAATTTAAAAATTTAAGGGTTTAGATAAAAATGGGGATGGACTGTGATTTTTTAATTATCGAGTATTGATTTTTAAGTTAATGTTTCTTATTTCCAGTCTCAAACATCACCTCTGGGACCAGTGATTCATGAGCTGGACATCTCTGAACACGATTTAGACTCAGAGTACATAGTCGCTGAGTTAGTACTTCTATTTTGTTTTATTCGATTTGGAATTGTTTCGAGATATGTTTAATATTGTTTTTATGTATTACAGGATGCTAGAAAATCAACAAAATCCAACAGTTCAGAGTCCCGAGCACCAAAGCCAACCGGTCGTGGATGAAGATAATTCCGAGGTTCTTCATTTTTGTGATTCAGTTCAGATTCCCGAAAATGTTCAGTGTGTTACTCAAAAAGAGAGCGATAGCAGAAAGAGACGAGCGAAAGGCAAAAAGAAGTAAGTCCCTTTTTTAAAGTAAAATAGGTCCAAGAAATGCTTTCGGGAATTTTTCAAATACCCCTTTCTGTGTACTTTTCCACTTACATCTTTGTGTCTTAACAATGGTGATCTTTCATGAATTCATATAAATATTGCCTATCTAAACAAACTTGATAAGCATGTTTGGTTTTCCGTTGGATTCGACATTCCTTATAATCCGTTTCTTTCTTAATAACAAAATAACTCGCGTAAATATTGCAAAATTAAATTAAAAGTGGCAAGTATTTTGAATTTAACTATTCAAATTAAAACATTTTGTTCCTATTAGTGTTTCGAATACCAGATTTTTGTAAATTTTCCAAATTTTTAAATAGAGTTTTTCGAACTTTAGATACTTGGGGGTTTTAATTAAAATTGATCTTCCGAATTTGTACCGCATAAACAGATGGTTTATGATAAGAAAGTTATAATTTGGTTTACAAATGAGTAGATACGAAAATAGTTGGGAACTCATATGGTTTGTAATATGAATTTGAATATTGCTAGGAGGAAAAGCACCGTGCCTATCAAAATTTCGATCCCTTCGACGGAGTCAGGAGAAGAATACAGGTTATTAATTCACTTTTTCGATCGCCTGGTGTTGGTGTTATAGTTTTTAGTTTTTAGTCTTTCTTTCAAAAACTTCGTCGATGTTTTCTCGCAGCTGAATAATTTTTGTTCACTTTTATTCGCTCTTCTGCATGGATATTTTGCATACAAAATATTTACTATTTTTTTCTTTATTTTTAATTACTAGAATTTTTTTAGTTTTTGTTCAGTAGAAGTAGTAGCCATATTGTTTATGTCTGTGATTACAAAAAGTTGTTTTTACGAAATATTATAGGGAAATCAGTATATGTCTATAATGATTTTCCTACAATTAATTACTTATTATTTATATCCTATTCTAGAAAAATCATAGAAAATTATTACAAAAAAATAATTATAGAAATGAAGAATGTAAATATCAATAGAATTTTAAGGAATTTCAGAGAATTTCTATCAGGAGGTTTTGAGAAATTACTCCAGGCATTTGGTACTTTTTCACCGTATTAAGTAGCTAATACGCGTTTTTTAAAAAGATTTCTATAACTTTAATGAATCAATTAAATTTAAATTCTAGACGGTTCTCATGGCTTTACATTTGATTTATGTTTTTTGAAATGGATTTTAACTTTTTCCAAAGTGTTCAAGGTCTTTTAAGGGATTCTAAAGGATTTTAAAACACATAAAAAATGTCGGGAGACTTCAAAGAATTTTGTATAATTTCCAAAGATATCACGGGATTTCTAGAGATTCCAACAGGGTTTTATACGTATTTCAATTAAACTTGAAGAGATTTTTAATATTTCAAGGGAATGCACAAATTCTTGCTGTGTACAATTTATTCGTGTAGAATTTCTATTTTTGTGTATTTTCATATGAGATTACGAGTGTTCTACAATAAATCAGTCATTAGTAGTATCTCTACTTTTTACAATAATCCCTTCAGTATTTTCTTATTATTTATTCCAATGTTGAGTATCCTATAATTGTTTTCTATAATAAATTTCCTATCACCCATGGAATCTTTTGCAATCTTATACATTATTTGGAACCTTATGCAATCTTGTATGATTAGAAATTTTTATAAAATCGGAAATTACCATACATTTCGCTGAAAACCTTTTTTTAATCATAGACAGATAAAGTATAAATACTGTAAAACCCCTATTTTTACCTGGCGTACTAGAAACGGATTTTTTCAATAACTGCCTAGGCAAAGAATTTTTTTGTCGGAAAATAGTTGTAAAGCATTCCAGATACAAAATCAACAAAAATATTTCTGTTTCTTATACATTTGAATTGAAATAATTTTAACCGAAGTGTTTCCTTTCCTTGTTTTTTCAGGAAACAAAAAAGGGAGAATTAATGTTCTGTTGCATTTTTCATATTTTATTCACTGAATCTTATTAAAAATTAAGAAGTCGATTAATCCGATTTATCGTTACTTTATTCATTATTCGTTACGTAGATCCGCGAAATTTTGTTTTTATATGTTGCATGACAGTTTTTTTCTTTAGAATATGTATAAGCACTGAATTTCATTTTTTAAATTTCGAATGTATGAAAGAAATTTAAAAGATAACTTATTAATTTTACCATGCAGCATATTTCATCTTATGTAAACTAGTTTTCCAAATATTAACAGAGTTGCTACAAAATCACAATTCCGGAATTCCCTGACTTTTTCCTAATTAATTTTTCAATAATTTTAATGCAAAGAAAGTTTTTCTATATTTATTTTAAGGACTTTTAGTGATAACAAGCAAGTGACAACGAAAAATTCAACAAAATACGTGAATGTTTAACTAAAAAATATAAATTTTAAGTTAAAAAAATATTTAGAACTAAAAAAAAACGAATATTCAACCAGAGATGAATTTTCAACACAGAAGATCAATTTGCTGCAAAAGAGTCGAATTTTCAACAAAATACATGAATTTGAACCAAATGAATGCATTTTCAATCAAAAAGTGGACTTTTTAATTAATAAAGATAAATTTGGAATTAATTTTCAAGAAAAAACTAATTTTCAATCAAATACTTAAACTTTCAACCTTTCAAACTTTCAACCAATATAAATAATACATATATTTGAATTTAAAAACAAATATTTTAACCAAGCAGTTGCATTTTTAGCAAAAGAAGATGAAATTTCTACGATAAAACAAAAACACGAATTTTTAACAATATAGTTAAATTTTCAACCAAGAAGATTATATTTCTACCAAAAAGGATGAATTTTCAGCAAAATACCTAATTTTTGTATTTGTATTTTTTGCTATTTAATAGTTAAGTTTTTAACTTAAAAAGATTAATTTTGAACCAAGAATGGAATAATTTATTTACAGTTTAAAGAATCTAATTTTCAACCAACAAAAAGAAAGTAAATAAAATAATTCAATTTTCCCATTTTTACACTTGAAAAAGATGAATTTTCAAGAAAATTTCGACCAAAGCATTTTCCACTCAACAGTTAAATTTTTAATAAAAAAATATTAAATTTCTATAAAAAAACACGAGTTATAAAACAAATAATTTTGAAGGAAAATTGTCAATTTTTAAGTAAAAATGGAACAGTTATAATCTTAGGTATAAATATTAATTTTCTAAAAAATAATTGAATATTCAACCAAAAAATTAAGTTTTAACCAAATATTCGAATTTTCAAACAAAAAATAGTTCAATTTTCAACACAAAAGGTGACAATTTAGCCAAAAAGATTGATATTTTATCACAAAAGGCGAGTTTTCAAGACAAAAAAATTGTCAAAGAAAAAGGTAAATTTTGAACTTAAATAGTTGTTTTTAAACCTAAAAGATAAATCTTCATAAAAAAAATGTAAAGCACAGTAGTTCCACTTTTAGCGAAGTATGTAATTGCATTTTCAACCAAAAAAGATGCAATCTCTTAAAAAGGCGAATTTTCAAGAAGTAATTATCTTTTTAACCAAAAATGTTTTTTTTTTCCAAATTTTTAAATCTTCAACAGAATAATTAAATTTTCAACCAAATAATCAAATTTCTAATTAAAAAAGATGAATTCTCAGCTAAAAATTTATTAGTAGATAATATAATAGTAGTCAATAGAGAGAAAACATATCCAAAATTTTGAACTTTCAAGCTAAAAAGACGAACTTTCCACAAAACAGTTAGGTTTTCAATCCGAAAGTATGAATTTTTATAAAAAAAATTAATTTTCAACAACATTTATGAATTCTAAAGCAAAAAAAAACGAACTTTCGACAAACAGTTTAATTTTCATCAAAAAGGATGACTTTTTGACAACATTAGTTGATTTTTCAAACAAATTATGAAACTTTTAACCAAAAGATAAATCCTCCACCGAAAAATTAGAATATAAGAAAATTATAAACTTAAAATTTTGTAAGACTTGTTATTAATACCTTTTCTTGCTTGAATCGATTGTGTTATTTTGATTCTACGTGTATTTAATAAACAGAATTTATATTTATGTTTATTCCCTAATTTTATAAAAGCTTAGTAAGATTTCTTGTAGGGAAGGGAACTTTTTCAGGTTTCCCTGACATTCCCTGATTTTCAGAATTCCCTGAGTTGTAGCAAACCTGATTAACAAACTAGATTTTCTCTCTTAGGAACCATCTTGTCAAAAATCTGCTGTCGTTTATATTGAATAAAATTTAAATGAGCAAAAGCTCATGTGCTTGAAGTTCTGCACGGTCAAATGAACGCATTTTTTAGTGATTGGAAATAATATATTATCAAGAACTTCAGGTACATCAGGAACTCAACTTTAGAAGGAAAACTAGTAATGAAATCTTCATTTCTAGGGAGGAAACGATCATGTTCGAAGTACCCCAAGAAGAAGAAGAAGAAGAAGAGCCCATACCGATTTTTGAAAGTAATTCGCCAACAACTCCAAAGCCTGTTCCACTGGCAACAGTTAGAAGCTCAAAATTAGCAGCTATGGCAGCTAATTTGAACAAGGATGCAGAACAGGAATTAGATTCTGATTTATGCAGTGGCGACCTCGACGAGATTGACCAGATTGAGAAGGAAGTTCGAAACAATCCTGAAATGGTGAAACTCGAGAATATTCTGATTATTCCAGAAATACTGTCAGATGACAATGCTGAGAGTGGCGAAAATAGGATGGCGAGTAGCACCAGCAGCTTGAGCGACCACAGCAAGAATGTTAACAGTCCAAACAGTGTTCAGAGTCTCGACTTTGAGGAGAGTGCTGCTAGGGAGCAGGAACAGTTTAATTTTGCTGGAAGTAGCAATAATGGAAACTCGGAGGCTGATAAAAATAAGGAGCCAAATGGGGCAAGCACAAGTGCTTCTTCTGATAATTTGTCTTTAAGTCGTTTCAATTCGTCTGGCTTGGCAGATGATGCGTACAGGTTAGCTCCAACGTAAGTTGATCTCAAACCATGGGTGCTCAAGATTCGTCGTGAGTACGGGGAAATTTTAGAATTTAATGAGGAGCGGTTTTCCGATCCCTCAATGTGGCTCTTTCTCGATATGAGCTTTATTTAATGAAAATTTCAAGTATTTAAACATTTTCGTGCCTTAAAAAGGCTAACTTTTCTATTTTATTTATTTCTTAAAGTAAATTTTTCGACGTTTTCTATATTTTTATTCTCTTTTAGCCAAAAAAAGCGTCGGGCTCATTCAACAATTTCAAAATAATTTCATGAAACTTTTAAAATATTAAACAGAGAACTTAGCTATTTTTTTAATTTGGTATACATGCAATATACATATTCCATTAAATTGCGTATAAGATATCTTACAATCTTTGACATCTGTTAAAATCGTTAGAAATCGACTAAAATATTATTTCTTTTGAAATCCTGTAAAATCATTTGAAATTCCTTTAAATCGGAATAATTTAAATTTCAATTTAAATTTTCAAAAATAATAAAATATTTTAAATTCTTTGAAATCTTGTAAATTTACATAAAATCTTATAAAACCTCTTAAAGTTTCTTAAAATCTTTTAAAATACCCAAAAATCTGCTAAATCTGTTGCAATTTACACAAATCTGTTAAAAACCCTTGAATTCTGTTAAAATCCTCTGAAACGTATGGAAAAATTTCTACATTTTTTTTAAATACCTTGCAATCTACCGAAATTCCTTATAACGCCATACGCGTTTCTGGAACTCTTTTAAATCATCTAAAATCTTATGAAACACTTTTTAAAAAGTTTAATCCCTACATCTTGAAATCTTTAGTTTTAATGTATTTTAAAATCCCTTTAAAAATCTGTATATTTCTTTTGAAATCCCATCAATGCCTCACATATTTCTTAGAATCCCTTAAAATTCAGTAAATTCCATAAATATCCTGGAAATTTTTTTAAAATCCTTTGAAATTGTCTGAAATCCCACAAAATTTTTTGAAACTCTTTACAAAAGTTAAAATCTAGTTAAATTCCTTGAAATTTGTGAAACTGTCGAATCTCTTATATATCATTTGAATTTCGTTAAAATTAATAAAATGTCTTAAATTTTGTTGTGAAATCCCTAGTAATGCCACAAAACTCAAGTAAAATCCCGTAAAATATCTTAAAATCAGTAATATCTTTCCGAAACCCCTAAAAAAATAATGAAATCTTTAAAAGTCCCTGAAATCTCGTCAAATCCAATGAAATCTGATAAAACTGGTAAAATACCTTGAAATCTATATAAATTCCTTTTTATATTAATTTGTAATTTCTTTTGAAAGCCTATGCATGTTTTTACAATATCTTGAAATATTTAATAGATTTTAAAAATTCCTATATATACCCTATATATAAAGTCCTTTAAAACCTCTTTAAATCTATTGCAATTTAACAAATCTCTTGGTATTTTTAGAAATACGTTCAAATATAAAATTTTTGAAATCCCTTTAAATCCTTTGAAATCTTTATTATTATATTTTGCAATCTTTAATCATTTTAGATTTTTAAGATGACGGATATGTTAGCCAATCTAGAAAAAAAATTTTTAAGCAAAATGAAAAAATAATTTCATCAGCGAGCAATTTGAAAAAATAGTAGTATGATTGTAATTTTTTTTAAAAATGGTAGAAAAATAGTTGCATCATTAAAAAAATTTCAATAGTTTCGCAAGTTCGAAGCCTCCATAAACGTAGAACATCAGGATTATTAAGTATGTTAATGAAAACATTTCATTTTAAATATTAAAAATTATGAGTCTAGATTTAAAGAAATAATGATTATTAAAATTTAAATTCAAAATCGGTACTAATCTTTTTAAAAACCAAGAGTTAAAATTTTTTCAAATCTAGATTCATTTTAGATTAAAAGTCGAATGTAAATTAATCGACAAGTGAATTGTTAATTTTAAATACTTCAAATTTTCAAGAAATATACATTAAAAACATAATAAAGCACAGATTAGAGGATGAGATAGATTGAAAATATTCCTAAGGGCGATGTGTCTCATAAAATACGAATCAAAAGGTAATATATGGGCAAGTATACAATTTATAAATTTTACTGCTCAGTTTTCCATTCAAGTTTGAAAATTTATTCCTCAAATGATCTAAAATCTAAACCAAAAATTTTTATTTCATGTCATAAACCAATCTTTAAAGTTTCAGTTCCCTAACATGACGATCTTCATTTCTGCTTTTCTAATTTTGTTTTTCCTTCCCTATTATATTTATTAAATTTGGGAAAAAGAAAGGTAGGTAAAGCATATGTAATAAAAAAAAGTAAATTAGGTGGGATTGAAGCTAATATTTATAAATAATTTAATTGATCAATCTACGCATGATTCGAAAAGTACTTACTTTCTCATGAGGTGAGAGTCTAATCAAATATCTATCGCTATACAATAATTAAAGTTTCTAAAATTTCAATTTTATAATGTTAAATATTGCCTTTGGGGATTTTAAGCCAAAATAATGTTTCTAATATTAATATTTCATTATTTATATTTAGGGACGAAGTCGACAATCATCTCGAAACGATGCAAAGTGAATTGGAAAATTTGCGCGAGATTTTGCGCGGAGAAGGTTACAGTATTGATGCCAACACATTACTTGGAGTAAGTAACTATTTTGTTTAATATTGCTTGAGTCTCTATGGTTTTATTGACGTACTGGTAATCCTCGAATATTTTTTAATTAACGAATTCAAAGTTCATCTTCAAATTAAATTATTTAAATGAATAATAATTATTCTTCCCCAACCGGAGAAATTTCAGGAATCTTAACTTCACGATTACTATAAAATATCAATTCCTGTTCCAAAAACTAGTTATCAATGCACCATCAGAGATTCGTCCTGCTTTTCATGGAATTATAATTCATATTATTTCCACATCCAGGGTGTCTACTCTACCTGGAAAACCTGGAAATATCAGGGAAACAATGATTCTTCATTTGTAAAAGTGGCTTTCTATTACTGTATTGAAATATTTTGTTAAAAAATCATTCTTTTTTTTTGAATGAAATTAATTTGAGCTGAAAATTGAACTTCTATTTTTCTTAGAAAAGTTATCGTCTTAGGTTGAAAATTCAAGTATCTGGTTGAAGATTCGTATTTTTTGGTAGAAAATTAATCTTCTCGGTTGAAAAAGTATCTTTATTTTTGACAATTCAACAGTTTTTTTGTGCAATTTTTTCTCTCTTGACTGACAATTTTTCTTAATTGGAAATTCAACTCATGTTGAAAAGTCGTCTTTTTTGTTTAAAGATCACTTTGATTGAAAATTTGATTAAAAATTTTGTAGTGGCCTAATACCAGTGTTTTGATGTTAGAATACGACAGAGGTCTCTGTCTATTAGATTAACGATAAGTAGAGAAACTACTATATCGAAGTAAATTGTTATAACCCGAAATTAATTAAGAACGCGTGAAAAGCAAGTTCTGAAAAATTCACTGCGGGCTGGGTGTGAACCAACAACCTCATTACATGTGAGGTGCGCTGCCAATTGCGCCACAACAGCACCAACAGTGAAACTTTTAGAACTTGTATTTCCTGAATTTCGATCGAAATTATTTTTCATAGGTGTTATTATTTTAAGGACAGTTATTAATTTAAATTTGAAACAGAGTTTCGGTTAGACTGGTTATTAGTTAGATAGAATATTTTTTAGAGGCCTAAATCAGTGTTTTGATGTCAAAATACGACAGAGATTACTATATCGTAATCAATTTTTATAGCGCGAAATTAATTTAACTTGATTTTTTCTAAAAAAATATGCTATCTAACTAATAACCAGTCTAACCGAAACTCTGTTTCAATAACTTTGTTTCAAATTTAAATTAATCTTTTTAGTTGAACATTCATCCTTTTGGTCGAAAATTCAACTATTCTTCTTAAAGATTCATTATTTTAGTTTAAAAATTCATCTTTTTGGTTTAATATTCAACTACTCCAGTTGAATATTCCATCATCTTAGTCGAAAATTCATCTCTTTGGTTGAATATTAATTTTTTTAAACTAAAATGTTAACTTCAATTTTTTTGTTTAAAAAATTATACTTTTCAATTGAAAATTCAGCTTTTTGGCATCAATTATTCTTTTTGGTTAAGAGTTCCATTATTCTATTTAAAGGATTCATCATTTTAGTTGGAAACATAAATTAT
>JAAAKG020026802.1:0-19912 GCA_010014905.2 Druon quercuslanigerum | reverse complement strand
GTTTGGAAATTCGACCATTTGGTTGAAAATTCAACTATTTCGTTAAAAATTAATTTTTTTAATTAAAAATTAAACTGAATTGTTAAAAATTCGTCTTTTTTAATAAAAAATTCGTCCTTTTGGATAGAGGCTATTTTTAGTTTTTTGATTTATAGACTTTACACTCTTTCATTCTCTTTTGAAGAATTATTTTTTTCTCCTTTTTTTCAAGAAATTAAATTATTTAGTTAGTAGAACCTGAAAAGAAAATCCAACTTTTTTTAGTGAAAAGTTGATTTTTTAATATTATATTCTTCGATAAAAGTTTTACTATTTGGCCTTTTTTGATTGAAATTCAACTGAATTTTTAAAAATTCGTCTTATTGAATAAAAAATTAGGAAACTTGGATTACAAATTCATCTTTTGTTCAAAAATTCTTCTTTTTTTCTTAAAAGCTAATATTATTTTCAATTGAAAAGTTAAAAAAAATTGAAAATTTTATTATTTGGTTTACATTTAACTATTTTGTTAATGTTAATTTTGTTGAGCATTCTTTTGGATTGGAAATTATTTTCTTGGTTAAAAATGGACTTTTCAGGTTACCAATGTGTGTATTTAAAAAATTTATCTTTGGCTTGAAAAATTCACTTTTTGGTTAAAAAATTGACTCTTTGGTTAAAAATAAAATTGCAAGTGTTTCTTGGTTTAAACTTAGTGTTCTTGTTTGAAAATTCGACCATTTGCTTAAAAATTCAACTATTTCGTTAAAAATTCATTTTTCTAATTAAAAATTAAACTGACTTGTTAAACATTCGTCTTTTTTAATAAAAAATTTGTCCTTTTGGATAGAGGCTACTTTCATTTTTTCGATTTATAGAATTTACACTCTTTCGTTCTCTTTTAAAGAATTTTTTTTTCTCCTTTTTTTCAAGAAGTTAAAGTATTTAGGCCTTTTTTTATTGAAATTCAACTGAATTGTTAAAAATTCGTCTTATTGAATAAAAAATTTGCACTCTTGGATTGCACATTCATCTTTTGTTAAAAAATTTAAAAATTAAAAAATTTTATTATTTGATTTAAAATTGAACTATTTTGTTAAAGTTAATTTTGTTGAACATTCTTTTGGATTAGAAATTATTTTCTTGGTTAAAAATGGACTTTTCAGGTTACCAATGTGTGTGTTTAAAAAATTTATCTTTGGCTTGAAAAATTCACTTTTTTGTTAAAAATTCGCCTTTTTTATTGAAAATTAAACTAATTTGTTAAACATTCGTCTTTTTTTAATAGAAAATTCGTTTTTTTATAGAGGATACTTTCATTTTTTCGATTTATCGACTTTACACTCTTTCGTCCCCTTTTAAAGAATTATTTTTTTGCTACTTTTTTTGAAGAAAGTAAATTATTTAGTTAGTAAAACCTGAAAAGAGAATCCAACTTTTTTATTTAAACTTTCATTTTAAAAAAATTTTTAAGTCTAATATTATTATTTTTAATAGAATTTTTTTTAAATTAATAAAATTTTACTATTTGGTTTAAAACTGAACTATTATGTTGAAAATTCCTTTTATTGGTTGGAAATGAAGTTTTTTAAGCATTTTTTGGATTGATAATTTATTTTCCTTGGTTAAAAATGAACTTTCGGTGTTGGTAGTTATTTATGATTTATGTATTTTCAAAAATTCGTGTAGCTTGAAAAATCAACTATTTGATTCAAAATGCAATTTTGAAATTTTTTTTTTTTTAATTCGACCGTTTGGTTGAAAATTGAACTATTTGTTTCAAAGTCGCCTTTTTTGTTGAAAATTCAACGGATTTTTTAACATTCGTCTTATTGAATAAAAAGCTAATATTATTTTCAATTGAAAAGTCTACTATTATATTTTTGGTTAAAAAATTTATTATTTGGTTTAAAATTTAACTATTTAGTTAAAAATTAATTTTGTTGAACATTCTTTCGGATTGAAAATTTTTTTCTTGGTTAAAAATTGATAAACTTTTCAGGTTTAATGTGTGTATTTAACAAATTTATCTTTGGCTTGAAAAATTCACTGTTTGGTTAAAAATAAAATTGCGACCATTTGGTTGAAAATTCAACTATTTCGATAAAAATTCGTTTTTTTTTTGTTGAAAATTAAACTGATGTGTTAAACATTCGTCTTTTTTAATAAAAAATTCGTCCTTTTGAATAGAGGCTACTTTCATTTTTTAACGACTTTACACTCTTTCGTCCTGTTTTAAAGAATTATTTTTTTAATACTTTTTTTGAAGAAAGTAAATTATTTAATTAGTAGAATCTGAAAAGAGAATCCAAAATTTTTTATTTAAACGTGCATTTTTTTAAAATTTAAATGTCAAATATTATATTTTTTGATAAAAGTTTTACTAATTGGTTTAAAACTGAACTATTATGTTGAAAATTCCTTTTTTTTTGTTGAAAATTAAGTTTTTTAAACGTTTTTTTTAATTGATAATTTATTTTCCTTGGTTAAAAATGAACTTTCGGGGTTGGAAATTTATGATTTATGTATTTTAATAATTTTTTCTACCTTGAAAAATCAAATATTTAATTTGGTTGAAAATTGAAATAATTTTTTAAAAAGTTGACTTTTTTATTTTAAATTCAACTGTTTTGTTAAAGATTCGTCTTATTGAATAGAAAATTGGCACTCTTGGATTGCAAATTCATCTTTTGTTAAAAAATTCTTCTTTTTTGGTTTAAACCTAATATTATTTTCAATTAAAAAGTCTACTTTTATATGTTTGGTTAAAAAATTTATTATTTAGTTTAAAATTTAACTATTAACGTTAAAAATTAATTTTTTTGAACATTCTTTTGAATTGGAAATTTTATTCTTGGTTAAAAATTGATGGATTTTTCAGGTTACCAATGTTTGTATTTAAAAAATTTATCTTTTGCTTAAAAAATTCACTCTTTAGTTAAAAATAAAATTGCAAGTGTCTCTTGGTTTAAGCTTAATATTTTTTATGCAAAACTCGACCATTTGGTTAAAAATTCAACTATTTTGTTAAAAATTCACCTTTCTTATTGAAAATTAAACTAATTTGTTAAACATTCGTCTTTTTTAATAGAAAATTCTATCAAAATTATTCTTTTTTATTAAAAATTTTACTTTTTGTTTGAAAATTTTAATATTTTGATAATTTAACTTTCACCTTTTTTAATACAAACTTCGTCGTTTTTGGATTGAAAATTCATCTTATTTGGAAGAAAAGTAATGTTTTTGAGTTAAAATTCAATTCTCTACAAAAAATTCAATTATTAAATTTGTTTTGGAGAAATTACAATTATTTTTCGAAAAACTTAACTATTTTGTTAACAATGTATTTGTTTTATTAAAGATTAATGAATTTATTAAAAAATTCATCTCTGGTTGAAAATGTAACTAAATATTTTTTTGATTTTAAAAATTAAATTAAAATTTAACTATTTTTGTAGAAAATTTCATTATTTATTGAAAACTAACTTGTTTTGGAAATTCACGTTTTCGGGTGAAACTTTTTAATTTTTTTATAAAATACGCCATTTGACTTGAAGTTTCAACAGTTTGGTAGAAATTTCCACTGTTTAATTGAAAATTCAATTGTTTGTTTTTAAATTCAATTTTTTATGGAAACTTCGTTTTGTTTTGTATGAAAATTAAATAATTTTTTTGATTTTTTGTTCCATTATTGACTGAAAAATCTTTCCTTATTGTCTGAATATATTTTAAAGAACAGTAAATTTGAAATCTAAAATAATTTAAATCATAATTATTTTTATTAATTATTATTTCCTTTTCTGTCCAATAAAAGTAATTGATCATTTTTGCAAATCCTTTCATCTTTTCGGCAGTCTGGGACTCTAGAATCTAAATAAATATTGACTTAACGGTGCCCGAGATGATCACTTGATCAGGCTTGATAAAATAATAAGGCGATAAAAAAAAAATAAGTGGAAAGGAATTCCATTAATAGTGAGATGATAAATTGGCAAGCCACACTTTTTTAAACCCGAATTCCAATCCTTCAACAATTTTATGTAAATGGTACCAAGAGCAGAATAGTAGCTCGTGTATAGGCATTCTAAAAATAAAATTTGTTTGATCAATCATTGCCGAAAGGATTTAAAACTTCCCAGCAGTGCTCTGCCAAAAATATGCAAATTTTCATGAACGGAGCCAATCAATACCAAAAAAGTTTGATATTTGTTGTAAAATTTTATGCACGCTCCCTTGTGCCAGATGCAAATTTTTTATTTAAAAATTTAATTTTCAAATTTAAAGCGGCAATACAAATTTTGACAGCGGTTGTCTCGCATAAATTTTTCAATTTCTTCAGAATTTATCTCTATTGGTTAAAAATATTGAAACTTTTTTTTTTAAAAGAGTGACGCCAAAATATGTTGCAGGTTTAAAATTACTTGTCATTCCAAACCAAATTGAGCATCGCTTTTCGTTTTTTTTAAATATACAAAAATTGCACCTATTTAGGGGTTGAGAAGACCCCCAAAAAATTAAAAAATAGGAAATAGCACTAATTGTAAAATCATTTTTCATTGTATTTTTTCTATAACACGTATTTTCTTGATTGATAAGGGGTTGATGTAAAAATGATTTTATAATTAGTGGTATTTCCTGTTTTTAAAATTTTGTGTGGTCTTATCAACAATTAAAAAGCGGCAATTTTTGGAAATTTTTAAGAAACGAAAAGCGATGCCCCTTTTTGATTTTCAATGACGAGTAATTTGATAACTGTACAATATTTTTATATTTTTTTAACAGTTCGCTAGGGAGTTCCAAAAAATAGGTGAACTTTCGATTTTTGTTTAAAAGTCATTCTTTTTGGATAGAAATTCAACTTTTTGGATAAAAAATTTAATTATTTTGTTCATAAGATTTAGTTTAACATTGATCCTTTCTAGTTAAAAATTTGTGAATTTGATTGAATACTCGTATTTTTGGTTGAAGTTGAATGTTTTTGATTTAAAATAAAATCTTTTTTACTTGAAAATTCAAACACTTTGTAGAAAGAAATTTTTATGCCTTATTCTGATTGATTGAAAATCTATCTACTTTATTGAAAATTCACGATTTTAGTTCAAAATTAATATCCTTGATTGAAAATTGAACTATTTTGTTCAAAAATAGATTTTTTTCCTGAAAATTAATTTTTAAAAATAAAAATGTAAGTATTAATTTTAGATGTTACTTTTTCCAATAAACCTAAGATCAGCAATTAAAAATAAAAATGTAACTATTTCATTTTTTATTTAAACTGATATTTTTTAGTTAAAAACTTATTTTTTTTGCTAAGTCGAATTTTTTCATTCAAATGAAAAATAAAATCTTTTTCCTTGAAAATTCATTTTTTTCTTTTGTGATTAATCTTATTGTTGGTAATTCAACTATTTCGAAAACTCTTTTTTTTTAGTTGAAAATTCAACTTTTTTATTGAAAATTCCTATATTTGGTGTTAAAAATTCGTCTTTTTGGTAGAAAATCAATGTCCTGGCTTAAAAATTTATGTTTTTATGTTGAAAATTTAATTATTTTGATAAGAAAATCCAGTATTTTGCGGAAATTTAACTTTTTCATAGAAAATTAATATGTTTACATTAAAAACTCTATTTTTAAAATAAAAACTGCAACTAGTTGGTTAACAATGAACTTTTTAGTTAAAAATTTAATTCTTTATTTTAAAAATTCCTGTATTTTGTTGAAATTTCATCTTTTTTTGTTGTAAAGAACTAATTCCTGGCATATAAAAATTCGCATTCTTTGTGTGTTAAAAAGTCAATTTTTTTGGTACAAAAAACGAATATTTTGTTAAATATCAACTGTTTTATAGAAAAGTTATATGTGTGGATTAAAAATATACTTTTTTATTGAAAATTCATGTCTATGAGTCAAGAGTGCAAACGTTTTTTTGTAGAAAATTCGCCTTTTCAGTTTAAAAATTCAATATTTTGGTTTAATTTGTTTGCTGTCTTGACTAAAAAATCTTTTTATGTGGAAAATTCCTCTATTTGTTTGAAAATAACCTTTTTTTTTAATTTATCTTGTTGGGATTAAAAGTCACCGGTTTAATTGAAAATGAACTCTTTGTTTTAAAAATTTATCTTTTTTGCTTGAAAGTTCAACGATATGGATAGAAATAAATTTTTTCATAGATAATTGAGTTTTTCTCGTTTAGAAATATTTTGCCTATATTACTATTAATCAAAAGAATTTATTCCCCTATTTTTTGGCAAGTATCTATAAAAAAAAGTATCAATAAATGTTGTTCCATAAAATATGAATCGCAAAACTTTTTCAAGATTTATATGATTTAAGTGGAGTGCATTCGATCGTCATCGGTTTAATTTAATCTGTCCGGGAGATTCCCAGTTCTCTGCCAATGAAGCGTCGCGTCATCGCAAAACTCGCTTTTTCACTATCGCTGCAGTCCTCCAGTCGTAAATCTCGGTTGGTAACGAAAAGACATTTTACGCCAACGCCCGCTTTCTCGATGCTAATGGTCAAAGAATCGTGGGTAGACATGTGAATTTTTCGCAGGAATTTCGCACCGCTTCAATATCGAATCGACAAGATTCATCGCTCGTCGGCAAACAAAAATTAATTTATGCGACATGTTACAACCCAAGCAAAAAAACACAACAGAAAACTTCGTTAACAAGTTAGCTGTTAGCATTTTGAATTGAAGGCTCTTCTCAATGAGAAGTCCTTCCATATTTTACCTTTTAACATTTTCGAAAATCTTCGAAGCAAAATTCTTTTTAGTTAACTTATCTTCAGAAATCGCAAATCGGCATGAATAGCTGATTATCCTCTAATTTATCACCAATAAAGATAGACCTGATGAGCTCCTTAACCTTATCTTTGTGATAGCGATAAAAAAGAAGTGTGTTCAAGATTTTGGAAAAGAGGGTCTCGATCTTCCGATGGTTGCCATTCCATTTCTTTTCGAGAACAGTGAAATTCCATTAGGACAGTAGGCTAGATCTGAGATTTTGATAGGTTTGGTGTTTAGAGTTCTGGTTTGAAAGATATTCGATTAATTCTTTCTTGAGAGGCAAAACGAAAGGATCCCTCGACAAGGTGTCTCTTAAGGCGCCGAGGATAACGTTGATACGATTGATCGTCATGATTATTTAATCCAGTGAAGCAGGAATTTATGTCTGACAAATATTTGTCAAGATTGTCCGCACCTTATTAAGATAGGCTGAACCCTCTTCACTCGTGTGAAAAGGTGCCCCTGGAGGTTTTAGTGTAGGAGGAACTGGAAACTGGGTCCTCTAATCGTTTCGAAATTCCAAACAGGTAGAAATATTTACCGATCAATATTTAAAGGCAAATTATATATAATCTGTAATTGTTGCAATCGACGACAATAATATTATATATTTTCCCATGTGGCTTTTCCTTTATTCGGCACTTCTGCGAATGAATCCTCAGTTGTATTTTTAACGATTTATTACACCTATAGAAATACATTTCGGTTTAGGGTGTTAAGGCCATTTAGGCTTTGGGATTTGGGACTTTAGTCACTTTAGTGTTGAGGTCCTTTGGAGTTTAGACTCTTTAGGGCTTTAGACTTTTTAGTTAGTTGATCTTATAGTCGAAGGTGGCATGTTCAGCCCGATTTCCCAGAATCTTCATTTCTGAAAGCAAATTCTCGTTTTGGTATTAATATGAAAGAGAACTCGTAAAATCCAGACGAGGCGAAAACTTTTCTGCTTTTTAGCCTGGGAAATCCTCTGTCACCTCGTTGACGGTATTATTCTGCTTGAACAATAAGCCGAAGAAACATGAAACGCAGCAGCAGGCGTGCGCGCGTATAACCTAATAACTTTTGCCGAGGTTCTTCTTTCATAAATAGCCTCTCTTCTTATGAACCTGTTTGCGAATAAACAGATCTTGTTCAGTCTGCAATCTCCACTTTTCTTTAGGGAATTAAAACTTTGAAAGGGATAAACTATTTTAAAGCCTTTTTTAATCCTTTGAATGTAAATCTTGTCATTGTCGAGAATGTCTCTAATTCTTCTCGCTTTTCAGGCAACAGTAAATCTTGGGACATCAAACCGTTGCATATCATCCTCTGTTAGTTAGACATGACCAACATAATATTTTTAAAATAAGGAATGTTTGAGGACATTATTTTTTGTTTTTCTAACAGTTTTTCTATTTCGACTCCCACTTCTGAATGATTTACAAATACTTTACTTTTTTACCAAAATAGATAACATTTTAAAACAAACAGAGAATGTTAAAATTTGAAATCAAGAAACTTAATTTCAAAGTAAAAAGTACATTTTTAACAAAATAGTTAAATTTTCACGAAGCGATGAATTTTAAACTAGAATCATGAATTTTCAACTACAATAAATAAAATAAATAAATTATTTTTAATGAAATAATTACATTTTTAATGAAAGAGCCAAAAATATCAATTTTCAACCAAAAATGGAATAGTTACATCAGTTTAAAAAAATTAATTTGAAGAGTTGGATTTTTAAACAAAAAAGATACATTTCTGCCGAAAGAGATAAATTTTTAAAGTAAAAAGACTAATTTTCTACCAACAAAGATCCTTCAGTAAAGAGAGAAAAAAATATGAACTAGCCTGTTTAATTTTTCAGTCAAATTGGGTATTTTCTAAAAAATAGTTGAATGTTTAACCTGAAAGAATGACTTCCCAACAAAATTGTTGATTTTCCTACCAAATAATACAACTTTTTGCAAAAAAAGATTAAATTTTCAAGCAAAAACACGAATTGTCAACCCAATAGTTGATTTTGAAACTAAAAAATATTGATTTTCAAACAAAAACATAAAAGCTAATCATAAATTTTCAGCCAAAAAATTATTTTTTAATAAAGTAGATAAACTTTCAACCAAGTAGTAAAATTTTAACTAAAAAAGATAAATTTCCAACCAAAAGTGAAACAGTTAATTTTTCATTTAAAAACATTCATGTTTAACCAAAGAAACGAATTTTTTATAAAATAGTGGAATTTTTAACCAAAAAGATTAATTTTGAAACAAAGAAGTTCAACTTTCTACCAATTAGTTAAGTTTTCAAAAAGAAAATATTAAAATTTGGAATAACGATTATCACGAAAAAACTTCAGTCAAGAGAATAGAAAAAACTTGACTAAATTGTGTAATTTTCAATCCAAAAAGACGGATTTTCTAAAAAACAGGTTGAATTTAGAGAACAAGTAATATTTTTTGAACAAAAGTGTTGAATTGTGAAACAAAAAAATTAAATTTTCAACCAAATAAATACATTTTTAACCAAAAAAGGTGAATTCTAAACTAAAAATATAATTCTAGAATTTCCAACTAAAAATAATTAACTTCCGAACCCAAATGTGTTGAATTTTCAACCGAAGAGAAGAACTTTAAATTTAAACTAAAGTGATTTATCTTCCACTAGAATGGTTCAGTTTTCAGTTTAAAAAAATTATTTAAAAAAAAAGAAGATTTACAACGTCCGAGGAACAGCATGGAATATTTTAGAATACACTGAATTTCAGGTTGTGAAAACAATTTTAATTTTACTATATTAGGCTATAAATAAATCATTCTGATGCGCAATTTGCTGATGAAACAAAAAATCCGAAATCTGTTTAAAAGCGTTGCATATTATTCTGAGCCAATCCCGAGATCAAATTTTGATCAAATGAAATTTACCTTTGTAGGAATATCAGCAAAGTACAAAATGGCTTAATCAGAAAGCGAAGGCAGTTAAAATTTTAGTGTCTATAAGATGAGGATGTTTGTTAGGGAGAAAGCCAGTTCATGGTCAGAATACAAGGCACTTGAGTACGCATTCGGTACTTGAGTTATTGATAGGATTCGATTAGTGTATGAATAAATTCAGCTACATTTGAAACGAGATCAGGGTACTCGAATCAGTAACTGGTCGTAAAGGTGGAGGCAGAGCTTCATAAAATTACACGGGATTCTTCAGAAGTAGTCTTTAGTGGTCTTGAGCAAGTGCAAAGCTACGTATTTGCTTGCTAGCTACGTTGATTGCTTGTATCGAAATTACATAGCTCTATGCTATAGTCAAGAGAATAATTTTGATTGCCTCTAACAATGTTTATGAAGGACACAAAATTGTTATTCAAAAAAGGTTCGTTTACTTGTTTGTTATTTCGATCCTCTTTCACATGTTGGAATTGTTTTCCTGGACAGAGTTTGCTGAAAGCATACAAATGGAAAATACTTTGTAAAAGGGCGACATCTGTTAGGTTTCCGGTTAATCCCCAAACGAAGGAATTAATAATTCAATTGTAGACGCTCCTAAGAACGTGGGCAAACAGAAAACCGCCACAACTCGGAAGTTCCTTTCATATTCAGCTTGCTTTTCAGAAAAAGTTGAAGAATTCATGGGCATAGGATAGGGATAGGCCCATAGGGGCTGCTGCGTTGGTTGGTCACGTTCAAGCTACTCCAAGCTTGAGTGATACTCTGATTGTAAAAACGTGCTCGTGGCACACCTGCCCTTCCATTGACCGACCCTTAATAGTTTAGACCCACAGGTAGACTTCTATCGGGCAGGGTAGATCCTAAATACCTAAAAAAAAGTGTCGGGGGCGGATGCTTCAGAAGCGAGAGGAATTATTCCGGAAGCGTGCTAATTTCCACCTCCTGTTTCTCCGGCACGCTCCAAAGCACTCGGAATTTTAGGTAGACAATGAGGTTGCGCAAACCTGAGATCATTAGGACGAATTCCTTTTATGCCGAAAGTCGTATCAGTCCGAGAATGCAATAAAATAATTGCGTGAAAACAAGAAGAAATAATTCGTCGTGAGTCTGAAGAAAGGAAGAGAAAATTGAGAGGTTGGTTTTTATGATTATAAGTTTCTTTCCAGAAGGAATAACCATAACGATGTCGAGGGAGCCTTTGGTCTAAATTTAAAGGACAGGTTCCTTGGCGGAGGTGGTGATTACGAAAATGTCAATTTCAAATCCACATCCCTGTGGTCTATCTCTCGGCATTAATCACAGTCATCCTGGATCGCTGGAGATCGTATCGAGAAGATCGAGGCTCGAATCCAGGAGAACTTCCTGCCTCTGGAGTGGACCGGTTGAACCAAAACGAATGTGGCTACCCGTGGAAAACACAGCGCCATCCATCATCGCTTCACAGTCGCACGGAGATCAAAGAAAGGAAGACCCAAAGGAAGAATTGCCATCTCCTGGCACAGCAAAGTCCGAAAACAAAATGTGCGGCTCCATTAGGACGGATGCCAGCCAGAGGAGAAACCCCATTATGAAAGGAAATCATTTCGCTTTCAACTCTTTTCTACCGTTCCTCCTTGCAGTCCGCAAATTTACTTTTTGCCAGAGCCAAGTCCTGAGAAAATTACAAAAGACTCCACCGAAACCAACCTAGCCACAGGACATAATAGAGTCTTATCATTACCTCCTCTCTTTATCCTCAAACTGAATCAGCAATGTCAAATCTTCGAATCAGGGATTCAAGTTTGTAAACCCTTCCGAATTTTAAATATAAAAACTTGTGGATCAATAGAGCTCTCGGATAACTTCTTCAAATTCGAATATCCTTCGACATTTTTGGTTTCTTATTATGCTTAAAGCCTCTAATCATCTACAGAGGCAAGCCGGTAGTTCTCGCGATCTGGAACACCTTGGTTAAATATCTAGACCATCTTTTTTCTTAGATATACCACAAGAGATGGCTACCCTGAGTAACGTCGTTTCTTTCATCTCTTGGATATTTCCAATTGAGCAAAAAAAGGAGAAGGAGATGGTTTACTCTATTCATAGACGGCCTTTACATTTTAGTAGATTCCTCTTTGCTGTTACTTAAGTCTTAAGTTATTTATGCCTGGCACCACTTTGCCCCGAGTGAGTGTAAACATGAAAATTGTTCATAAACAATATTCGAAAAAATCTTAAATGCTTGCTCATATATCTATAGACTAGCTGTACTGAATACGTGTATTACATGGGTGTGAAATTGGCTTGCATGCCGCGAAAACGAGGAAGGCGATTCCTTTCGCCATCGCATGTGCTTAATTACAGGACCAGAAACATTCGCCCTGGGCATGTGAAGGATGAAAATTATTGCGACCATGATTACAGAGCGACATGGCATACTTGAACGGTCGAAGAACCATTTCGAATGTTTAAAATCGGAGCACGGGTTTGCTCGGACGAGGTTTTAAATTTTAAACAGCAGCCTGCTGCCCAGGGATTACATTCTTTCATAGCAGGAGAATCATTTCAGGATTACCTGATTGGAAATTGAAACTGCTCGGGAATGCGGATTGTGGGAACCTAATTGCTAAAATTGCAGGTGTTTCCTTTTAATTTGTAGCAAAATAGGCTTCTGATTGAAGTTGCTTGTGCTTGTAACAAATTGAGGATAAGCCGAAAACAGTGGTAGATTATGTACAGTTTTTACAAGTGACAATCTGCTCACGTACTTGAGAGAAACATCTCATTTTTTTCTCACGGTATTCGAGCAAGATAAACAATGAATTTTAATACACAGCGCACAGGTTCTCCTAAAGTACCATTATAGGCGGAAACACAGCAGGGAGGACTGTGTATAGGTACAAGAAGAAAATTAGCATATCAATTCTTTTCAACCCACGCATGCGGCCGGCACAAACCTTTAATCTAATTCCGACCTATGCAAAACGCAAAACGATATACTCAGTCGAAGCTGTTATAAAATATGTTGGATTACATTTGGAATGTGTTAAGAGGACACAATGGTAGAAAAATACCAGCGATGCAAAAGTCGTTGAGCAGCAACCTGCGAGTAAATGCAAAGGAAGTGCATCTGTGCGTCTTTGCGAGAGACCTTTAATAGGGAACAGTTATTTTCTAAGGAACATTCATACGCGGAACTATTATTTCTGGAGAGCAATATTTATGGCTGGCTGCGTACGTGAATCCAGATGATAAGTTAGACTTCATACTCGTAATTATAGACTGACTAGGAAATGATACTTTGTTATAGGTAAATTTCTTATACCTTCTCTAGAATCATAAAACGTTTTATTAATGTAATTCTATGACTAGCTAATAATCATTGTCAGGATAATTGAAGTTTTGAATAGTCTATGGATTTAGAATTTTTTTGCCAATTTCCTATGCACATCGACACCACATTGTCATTTAAGTCTCTTTTTTTAAAGTTACTGTTCAGTCACTTTTTTAAGGAAAAGGCGGCTTTAATTATTTCAATCCATCTTATTTTAGAAGTTATGTATGAAAAAAAGAAAATTTAATTAATTTATATATGAAGTTTATTTATTTATATTTGAAGCTTATTTTTTGTAATTAGTAAAGTTTGTAATGATTTCAAATAATTTAAACAAAGTTTATAAGCTTTGCAAGAATTATAAAAGGCTTTACAATAGTTTTTTGAAAAATAAATTTTAGGATGATATTTAAAAAAGATTTGAAAAGATTTCCCAAATTATCAAAAATGATTGAGGCAGGTTTTAAGAGAATATTGTTTACTTTGCAGGATTAACAAAAATTAGAAAGAATTCGAATAATTTTAAAAAATATTTAGAAATTCTGAGAAAATTGAAAAAATAATTCAAAATTTTTAAAAATTTAAAACAGCATGTAGATATTTGAAGATTTTGAAATAAAATGTTCAAGCTTTTTAAGGATTTTTAATCTATTCAGAATGAAAATTTAACTTATAATCAAAGAAGTTTTTAGTTTATAATAATAATTTAATTGGTCAATTTTTAATATTTCTAGCTTAAAATTGCTTAAGTGAATCTACTTTGTAGAGAATTCATTTTTTTTTGGTTGAAAATTTAATTACTTCGTTAAAAAATTATGCATTGTGTTGAAATTTTTTTATGTTGTAGAGAATGTATCTTCTTAATTGAAAAATCATCTTTTTGGGTAAAAATGCATCCAATTGTGTTGTAATTACAATATTTTTACGTCAGACTAATCAATATATTCAATAATTTTAGATCCGCTGAAAATCCTTCGAAATTCTTTAGATTTAGTAGGTTCTACAGAAATGATAAATTATCATCATTTTCTTCAGCAGATTGAGTTACACCCATCAAAAATAATTGATTGAAATCAGAATCTTTGAAATTCTTGGCAACTACTTCTTCATTATCACTTTGTCGTTTGTTTTTGCTTGATAGCACCAACTCATTGTCCACCGATTGAATACATTTATTTTATCTACTTCACAAGATTCCTTAACATCATCGATTAGTTTTTGAATATTTTTAAAAAATAGAAAATATTCTTCCTTTGGTATTATTCCGTTTTAAAGCTAATTAACTGGCATTTTGTTGTTCAGGTTATTTTTTGTTTGGTGAAATACTAACAGCCATTGGTCAACCTTGTTCTCTTGATAAAAATATGGAATCATTATTTTTATTATTTAACGTTCGATAAAGTAAATAATTACATTATCGAAAAGTAGTAAAGAAGAATAAGCATTAACATTACCGGTTTAGTAATAATTTTCAAGTACTTTAACTTGCATAAATACTTTCTCAAGCTCGTATCATATGGTTGTACCAGCTTGACTAGCGTTTAAGTTATAACACACAGCAATTTTAACCATTTACAAGAACTTCCCACTCGTAAACTTTGGGGTCCTCGAACTTTTCATATAAAATTATTCAGCCCCGCCGTGTTGTACATCCGAAATGTAAGACCTCCCAGAAGACATCCTTCAGACTCAAGAGCAGACTAAAGAAAGATCCTACACGATACCCTCTTGTCTCGCAAAAGCCCAAGATTGCCACCCTCGAGCTCTATAAATAATTCCAAATTCTAAACTTCAAAGAAATATAATATCTGAGAAGGAAGGAAATGCCTATATAATGACTAGTATGTTAATCAGAAGGAATAAAACTATCAAAGATCGGATTAAAACTGGTGTCACCGTTAATGGAACCGCCGTCTTGACAAAGAATTACGATCAAGAATCTATTTCGCAGGAAGTGAATCATAGTTTGTTCTCTATTACGCACATTTATGTTTACACATTTCTGTACATATATACAGTTCTCCATTGTTCTCGCGATGTTCTTGATAGCTGATCGTTTTCCGATCGTCCGGAATCTCGTTGACACCGATTACTTATCGGGATCCGAGTGATTTATGGAAAGGCACAACAACGTCTGTCCCGATGCCGGCAATTACCGACACGTCACTCACGTATTCACGGACCAATTAACGTGCCAACGACTATACAACTACAACTACAACCATTCTCGACTACCCAAACTCGTCGTAATCTCCTATCATTTATCGCCAAGCTCAACCACGGAAATGGCTTATCCTGAAACTAGAACAAGTTGCCAACAACATTTCCCACGAAAGAAAATAATGATTGTTTATGATTAGAATCCAATTTATATAAGCTCTATTATTTTGCTTGAATTGTAGTGATATAACATTAAAAAGTCATTTTCCCCCAATCTTCAATCTAAACCTCTTTCCGGCAAGAACAAAAGAATTTTTTTAAACTCTTTAAATGGCTTTTATAGAAGTAGAGGTCTTGGTCTGATGCCACTGTTTTGAAATTGTTGGACACTTTCTTAGATGCAACCAATTTGATATTATTTTGTATAAAATGATACAATTGATACTGTTTTCTCAATATTCTTCGATCATTGGATTTTGAGAGATTTTAACAGACTTTACGCAATAGAGAACTTTATAATTTATTAAAATTTCAATCGGGGTCTTCCAGTGATTTCTTTATAAGGATTTCTGGGGATGTCATCAGATTTAAGAGATTCATATGATTTCGAAAGAAATTATCAGATTTTAAGTGGGTTCAAAAAATTTAAACAGTGTGGACAAATTACAAGATCACTTTGAATTTACATAAATATTACACTCTCCTTTATTCACGATTAAACCGGAACCAGAATTATTGATGAACGGCGTGCGATTTTCAAACCAAATTTTAAAATAAATTTACAAATTTGAAGAATAAAATGAGGAAGAAGGTCACATTTTTATTGGAACAAAAATTTCTTTCAACCAAACGAAATTAATCAAATCAAAGCCAATGAATATTTTTCCCTTTGATGCAAAGAAATTTGCTTTGAATGGAAGAATATTTTTTCTGAATGTAGATAAATTACAATTTTCCTATGGTTTTTGTATCATCAAATAGAAATCATACTTGTCTTTTATGTGATCATCAGTATAGGTAGTTCCTGCCCAATCAATTCCCGTGGTGAGGTCTCTTGTGTCCTCACAGGAAATTCAAGGGCTTCGTGAAATTTGCACGGAAGCCACATTCGACCCGAGCAAAATACTTTTCTCACGTCCACAGTATTCTTTCCCCTTCCGGTTACAGAAAAACAAATTAGAGATCACAAAGAACAAATTGAAAAGGCTCTCTGTTAAAAAAAAATTCTTTTGTAAAAGGAATCGAGTCTATATTTCAAATTTGAGTCTTCTGTGACTTTCAGAATTCACACTCTTTCCCCTATTACCCTATTTTTCTCTTTTTTAAAAATAAGTCCTCTTTTTTCCCTGTTTTCAAGAAACTTACCCATTTTCTCATTTTTTCAATTAAAGAACAACTTTATTATTATAGAACACAGTAAAAATTGTTTTTAATTGTATTTTTCCGGTAAAAATTAAATTAATTTTTTGAAAATTCGTTTCTTTGGGTCAAAAATTCAACTATATATTAAAATTTTTCTTGTTTCAGGACTGAAAAATATTTCTTGGTTTAAAATTCAACTTTTCAGCTGAAAATTAAATTTTTTGGTTTGAAGATAGAAATTTAGTCGTTTTTGTTTAAAAATGGAACTTGTTAGTTAAAAATTCAATTAATTTCATATTAAAAAATTCAACTATAGCGTAAAAATTACTTTTTTTATTGAAGATTTATCTGCTTGGTTGATAATTTGACTTTTTTTTAAATGATCTTTTATGTTGAAAATTCATATTTTAGGGTTGAAAATTGAACTCTTTTTTTGTTAAAATATCCCCTATTACATTTTTCGTTGAGAATTCATTTTTTTAGTTAAAAGTTTAATTTTTTTGTTAAACAATCGTGTTTTTTAGATTTAAAAAATCGTCCGTTATTATTTTGTTGAAAATTAACTGTTTTGTTCAAAATTTAACTGTTCTGTAAAAATGTGGGCTTTTTAGCTTGAAAATTCTGTAATTTTATTATTTTAAATTTTTGAACTGAAAAGTTTTTATCATTTGAAATTTTTCTTTTTGATATAAATATTCTTATTTTTCTGTTAAAAATGTATATGTTAAAAAATCATTCTGATTTCGTTGAGAATTCAACTATTTGATTGAAAATTTGTTTTATGGTCGATAATTATTTTTTTACCTCAAAATTTAACTATTCCATTTCTGGTAGAAAATTAATCTTTTTGGGCTGAAAATCAAATATTTTGGTAGAAAATTCAACTATTTGACTGAAAATTAATTTTTTTGTTAAAAAATCAAAATTTAAAAATCAAACATTTATCTTCTTGGCATGAAATTTCATCGGTTTTAGAAAATTTAAGAAATTGGTTAAAAATTTAGCTGGTATTTTAAAATTAAAGTTTCTTGTCGAGAAATCAACTTTTTTGTAGAAGAGTCGTCTTTTTTGGCTTAAAAATCAATTTTTAAATTAAAATTTCTTTTTTATTTGAAAATTCTACTATTTGATTAGGGATTAATTTATTTGGTTGAATATTGGTCTTTTTCAGTATAAAAATAATCAACATGGTTAAAAATTCAACTGTTTTGTTGAAAAGTCCTCTTTTTTACTTGAGTTTTAATTTTTTTAAGTTTAAATTTTAACTATTTGGTTAAAATGTTGGTTAAAAGTGTAAAACTAATCTTCTTGGTTAAAAAATTTTAGTGCTTGTTTAAAGATAAAGTTTCTTGTTGAAAATTCAACTTTTTTTTTTTAGAAAATTCATTTTTTGGGCTTGAAAACTAACTTTTTTTGTTTACCAAAAATTTCTTTTTTATTTGAAAGTTCAACTATTTCGTTAAAAATTCGACTTTTTTGTTAAAAAATCATTAGCTGACAACTATGGTATCTGCATTAATTTTATTAAAAATAATTAATTACCCTATTTTCATTAAAAATCTATTTCCTTTGTTTTAAGAGAATTTTGGGTTCTGAGTGACGACCCTATCTAAATGTGAGAGGTTATAAATATAATTTCTTTTATGGCTAGATGGAGATTAAGGCTATAGAGCAATGTTAGAGGCGCTATCTTGCTAAAAAAAATCAACGAATGGAATTGAATAATTCAAGAAGCAGCTTACGAGGACGCTCGAAGTGCTCCAATGGGCGAATGAATAGAGGGGTGGTGGAAGCCGCCCTAGACGCATTCATCTTGGCCTGAAGCCCAAAGCCTCGTTTGCATCGACGTCCCCTAAACTGGGCTTTCACAGTCTCCACAAGAGTAAAACAGTGTCATCCCCAGTCCAGCAGCATCAGACTGGAATGTCTGACAGTGTTTGACTCCCATAGGGGTACTAACCTACCCCCTGGGTTGGCACCCCTTCGACCGATCGATACAGAATACAGATCTTCCAATCTCCCTTGATGAGCAAGTGCACGAGACTCGTCACTGCACTGGCTAAACGAGTCACATCCTCGGGGTATAAACGGATTAAGCCAATTCAGATTTTCTCCTCTTTAAACGGGAAACAGCTTCCATTTACGTACATTATGTCGTTATCCTCATTACAGACAATTATTTTCTTCACTTTCAGTTCCAATCTAAGCGCTACGCTACTTCAAATCCTTCCTTGAATTTGTCATAATCTCTTCATGAGAGCGAGACGATACGAGATTTTAGTCAACTCTTGATCTCGGTCTCATGAGAACTGAATGTGTCTACAGTTGGATCTCCTACTTATAACTTAGCAAAATATATATCAAATGTTCTAAAACCTGTTTCAGGAAACACAGAATCCTTGGTCAAAAAAAAAGTTTGGATTTAAAAGACTCTTTGAAGAAAATTAAAGTTCCTTTAACACATTCTATGGTTTCATTAGATGTTGTCTCTATGTTCGATAACATTCCATTAGATCTTGCGTTGGATTTCATGGAAGAAAAATTAAATTTAAATCATAATATAATCAAAATAACAAAATCTGAATTTTTAATAGCTACCAGAATAGTTTCATAGCTACCCTATAGTTTCAAATTTAGTTTTAGAAGATTTAGAGAAAAGAGCTTTAAAAAAGTTAAATTTTACACCTGTTCTGCATAAACGTTATGTTGATGACATTTTGGCTATTGTTCCTACTGATAAAATTAATGATTTTGTGAATGCTTTTAATATAGTATAGAAAATTCCTTACAGTTTACATTCGAACTTAAACAAAATAACTTAATAAATTACCTTGATTTGCAGATTATTAAAACACATGATGGTTATTTAATTACCAATTGGTACAAAAAACTATCATGGTCGGGTAGATATCTCAATGACAATTCACATCATTTATTTCGTCAAAAGTTTGGTTTAATAAAAGGATCAATTGATAGGCGTATACCTAAATTACATTAGTTCATAATAATTATTCGCTATCATAATATGAAATCCGTATTCATGAAATCTATAATAGTTCTAGTAGGAGGAATGACTGGATTGACACTAACAAAAAATCTTATTTTAAAGTCACGTTACCGTATGTTGAAGGACTTTCTGAATGAGTAAGAACATCCTTTAAAAAAATTTAATACAAATGTTTATTTTGATAATAAAAATACTCTCAATAGATTTTTATTCAATAAAAAGGACAGTGATAATATAGAGAATTTGCCTGAAATTGTATATCTTATAAAATGCAAATGTTGTGAAGAAGAACATAAAGAACATAAAAGAGACTGTAGAGTTGGTAATTTGAATACAGGTTTATCACAACATTGTTGGAACTTCAACCATTACTT
>JAAAKG020026791.1:0-19912 GCA_010014905.2 Druon quercuslanigerum | reverse complement strand
TTTTTTAAACTTTAAAATTGAAAATATATTAAGATATCATTTTTTTATAATAAAATACAAATTGGTTGATTTAGATTATATTAAATAATGCCCAATAATCAAGTTAATATCAACAATAAAATAATATTTTTAAAAAGAGAACATAGTAAAAAAATAGGTATTCATTTTTATCCTGGATCCTTTTTCGGGTGTTCTAATCTCACGAAAACAAAAAATAGTTCAAAAGACTAAAGATCGGAACGTTTTAGGTCGGACAGAAACATTCACCATTGATTGAATTTGAAAGTCCAAAAGATCTAAAAGTTTAAGCACGCACGAAGTTGACATACTATCCATGTCATTTCGGGGTGACGTTGGTTTCCAGGCCCTTTCAACTCAATTATAGAAATCTGAAGAAGCACAGCGCTAACAGTTGGCCGCAACTTAAACTAAAAATATAAATGCGTTGTCTTGTTGCGGGTTTAGGTGCTATCCATGAGCAGTATATATGTGACAAATTTTTTAATTGAATATATTTATCAATGAAGCATATTTTTCTTTTCCATATATTTTTTAATTGTTTCTTGACAAGAACACTGGAGGCACTATTTTTCTTTTAAACATATTACGCGGACCACACAAATAATCCTTTGCCCGAAAATGGAAATGACACATACATAGGTTAGGTTTTGATTTTAAATCACGTGTGCGAAACAAGGATAGATGCGGACCAGGGCGAACAGTGTGGGGTGTAGCGGGGCTGACACGCAGCGCCAACATTTGGCCGCAAGTTGTACTACGCCTAAAATAATAATCATAATTCTTCATATTCACCCATTAGAGTTAAGAGGGCCTGTTGGTTTCTGAACTTGACAGTTTAGAATTTGTTTTGTCAGATTTGCTTGTTGACAGATGATTCCCATTTCAACCCTATTTCAATCCACAAATTGACTTTATTTTATTAAATTTGTGGATCAAACTAAAGTTGGATTGTTTTGTTGCGTGAACTGTTTTAATATCGAATTAAGTACCGTTGCCACAACACCTCCATCAGGTCCCCTAAAAACCATTTCTTGGATGATATCTTCTGGGTTGAAGTGCAAACAACAAATTGCATCACCAGGTTTCAGTTTAATATCATCCCTTAAAATAGCTATTTGCTATTCTTTAAGAATCTTTTCATCATTCGGCACTTTAAAAAATAGAATTTTTCTAGCTTTGCCCTGCTCCTGATTGCACTGTCAAATGTTTTGGAGCATCTGTAAACAGATACAAATTTTTATAATTGAAAGCACTTCTTTTTAGTTTTCTTTCTCTAAGATGTTAGAAAATGTCGCAAAGATTATTTAACACTGTCATTAAATTACTTTGAAAGTGTTTTTAGACTCAAAATTCGTATTTTGCTATACATTTGTTGCGAGCATAGACAAATTCCATAGGTAGCGCCGTCACACGGTTTCCGTCAACATATCGGTGTTACGCCCTTCCTTTAGAGCCGATGAGAAATGCCGTCAGGCCCAGTGATGATTGGACGAGAGATTTCCCACGGATTCGTTGCCGCTTTGAATGGCTTGAGAGCCAAAACCACAAAAATTAGGTCACATGAATAATAATGTTTATTTAATTATCACTTTAGGAACAATGATTGTTATAAAACTGTTCACAGTTTATTCCAAGATTGTTTACAACTCAGACACCATTCATAATTCCAACACATCTCACTTAAGATTAAATTTATTATTCATTCGGGATCGCACGAAAACGTCAAATTTAAATCTTATTTGTTGTTCCTTTCCAAGATTTAAACGTGGATTTGACCACAACCTCAATTTTCCTTTGTTTTCCACTTAACATGACTCATTTCGAGGGTAGCTATTTACCTCCAAATGTGACTGTGGGTGTTGCTGTATCGGTGATGAATTCTTCAAGAAGATAAATGTTGTGCCATGGCGTCGAAGGAAATAACAAAGACAAAAAAGATTAATGTTAGAAAAAAGACACGTTTCGTAGCCTTTCCTAACCTATAAATATATTCACTTCTTTTAACGTATGTGATTCTTTATCGACTTCAGAATAACCGATAATTATATCTAAACTTCAATAAGTGCTTCTTTTCCAAAATCATAACACAATTTTCTCGGTCAGAAATTCCAGTAAACTTCCTTAAAATAAAAGTTGTGTTTACTTTTACCGCTTAAACAAACCTCAAATGTGGTATATATGTATAGGTTAGGAAAGGCTAGGAAGCGTGTCTTTTTTTAAACACTGATCTTTTTTGCCTTTGTTATTTCCTTCGACGCTATGGCACAAAATTTATCTTTTTAAAGAATTAATCGCCGATATAGCAACACGCACAGTCACATTTAGAGGCTAACAGCTATGATAAGTTAAGTGCGCATGTGCGCAATTGTGAAAGCACTATAATAGATATTACTTGTAATTACAAGTTTGCGTAAGACTCTTGTGAAACAGAAAATACAAGTAATTTCTGTTTCACAAGAGGAAAAAAAGAAAAACAAGTAAAGGAGTAATTAATCATGTATCTGATTACCAAAATGTAATTCTTGGTAGAATTCTTAAACCTTTTTATAATTATACTTAAAAGTTATATTAAAAATCGAACAAGATATCGAAAATAATCATGGATTATAAAATTTGTAATTACGAGACTATCACTAAAACTTTTAGCATTGAATTGTGAATTTTGACGAAGTTATTTTTTCCTTTGTTAAAAATGTCTTAAAATAGTCAATTGGATCAATTAAAAACTGTTTTGTCTAACTTTTAAGTTAACACCGTTAAATTCAAAATGAACGAAGTCTAGAAAATATTGCGGATTGTAATTCATTTTTTGGAATTTTTTTGTCTTGACAAATTTGCATATAATCTTTTAATTTTTGAAAAAAATAGTTAAAAAATTGTTATTGATTATCTAAAACGCAGCTAACGGTGGTAATTGGAAAGAGGCCTGTCGTGATTTTATAGGAAGCCGTTCACGGCAACAGAATATAAAAGAATGAAATTATTATAAAATATTATTAAATTATGCAATTATGATTATTATGGAATATCCAATTTGATAAATAATCAATAATTTGAAATCCTAAAGGAAAATAATTCACGTTTATTTATTAAATTTACATTTATTTTAAATGTATAGAGTAAGAGCCAAACTCTAAATTATTGACAAACTGCATAATTTCAAACATACTTGGATTATAATCATGTAATAAAATTTCAATTATAATCATAACAGAATTAAATATCATGCAACTATTTAAACAATAAGTAATACATTCAACAAATTTTAAAATTGAAATAAATTATGATTGTTTCATTTCTACTTCAAAGGGTTCAGAATTGAACAATTTTGTTTTGAATTCAAAAATCTTAAAATATAATTATTTCAGATTAAAATGTTGAAACAGAACAATTTCAAAACGTTAAAAGTTGAGTGTTTTCCGATTATTTCTAATTAAAAGCATTCTAAAAACAAAAAGCTCCTAAACTTCTAGAAATCTGTTTTTATAGAATCAAATATTATTAACTCAAATATTTTCATAAACGTTCGAAATTAAAAGTTATTGTAAATGGGAAATATCAAAAATGGAAAAAATATGCTCCAGAACCTTGACACTTAAGTAAATCCGAACATCAACCAGAAATTTTTTAAAAATTAAGTCACGAAGTATTGTAACAGAAAAACTTTTTTGTACTAAAATCCTTCAAATTTCTATTACTTTAATTAAATAAAATCGTTTATAAATTGACCATTTTTCAATTTTCAATCATGCTTTTCGAAATTCAACCAGTTCAATTTTAAACGAAAAAATTAAACTTATAATAGGAAAAGATTGAAATATAGCATTTACCGTGAATGTTATGAATTCTAAAAATATAAGTACAAAAATTAAAGAAAATATTCAATTGTTCAATAGAAAAATTGTTTTTTTCTTTTTTAACTGAGTTTGAAATATCCATATTTTTGGAACATTTTTCAAATAGAAAAACTTCAGTATTTGAATTTACTCGGAAGGCATTTAACTTAAAATAGTTTAATTACAAATCCTGTAAACTGAAAAGTGTGCAACTATTAATTCTTTCATTTTGATACTCTGTGATTTCGAAAACTTTAAAAGCAAACAGGTTTTGTTCGTTTAAAACTGAAAACAAAATATTTAAAAGATTTTTAATCTGAAATTATTAAATTTGAAACTGACTGAAATTAAATTGGTTATTGGTAATTTAAAGGTTTAAGTACAAAAAAGTTTTAATATCACAATTCTTTGCTAGTAAATTTTTTATTTATCTTAAATGAAATTCGGATTAGTTGAAGTTTTCCAATTTGGAATATTTGACGGAGGAGTCGGATGCGAGAAGAATGGCGGAGGCTTTGACAGATTTACAAAGAAAGGACGAGAATCAAAATAAGATTAAAAGATTCTTTGATGAGTTAATGGTGGTCTTGGAGAAAATGCGGGACTTCTGTGAAACAAACAAAAACATGTTTCTTCCTATCATAGAAGGACTGGAGAAGGCGCTTGACATTATGTCTGTTTTGCGAGGAGGTGTATTGGAGGAATCAGCGCTCTTTCTGAACTCTCTTGAGAGTGTTGGGGAGACCGCAAAGCGAAAAGCGATAGCACGGATGAAGAAGGATAGTGTGAGGAAGGACACAGTCAAACGTGGGACTCAGACTGAAGAAGCCGTAAAAACTCCCATTTCCCCTGATAGGAAGCGAGAAAGGGAGTTTACACCTCGTTCGCTGAGGCGACAGTTGGTGAGCAGCAAATGGCTCCCAAAAAGACGGAGAAAAAGAAGACGAGGCGAGCTCGACCTGAAGCGGTTCTAATCAAACCAGCCGAAGGTCGAAGCTATGCACAGGTCCTTACCAACCTTAAGGCAAAGGTGAACCCTGATACCCTTGGTGTTATGATCAGGGGTGTCAGGGAAACAAGGCATGGCGAGGTTCTGGTGGAGGTTGGACTAGCTGCTAGTGGTAGAGGCAAATTGTCTGCTGCCATCAAAGAGGCTGTTGGAGATGCGGCCGAGTGCAGGAGCTCGTTCCACGTGTTGAGGTCGAGATTCTCGACCTCGACACGACCACAGTGAAGGAGGAGGTAGAAGCGGCAGTGAGAAGCCACTTCAGAGAGGAGGTTGGTTAAATTAAAATCAGTCTCACAAAGAGGCCCTTCCGAGGTACTCCGAGGGCATTTGTGGAGCTGGAAGAGGAGCTCGCAGGTACATTGGTGCGAACAGGGCACCTGAAGATAGGATGGGTGTCCTGCTGGGTTCGCAAGAAGGCAGAAGTGGACCGGTGTTAATGTTGTTTGGGCTTCGGCCATATGGCAGCGAGTTGCACCGGTCCAAATCGGGCCGGTTTTTGCTGGAGGTGTGGTAAAGAGGGGCACGAAGCTGCGGTGTGTGTTGATACACCGCAGTGCTTTCTCTGTGCCACAAATGTAAGTACGCCCTGGGCTGACCATCGTCTGGGCACAATGAGCCCTCTGACGTTCAGGGAGGCCACCCTTTCAAGGAAGCCTCCAGAACGTCAGCAGTAAAAAGGCCAAGCTGGCAAACAGTGGGAAGCCGAAGCACGGCTTATTGGCTTATAACCCATGTTCCTAAAGTAATGCGAAAGCGGTTTCCGGGAACATGGTTTGGCAAGAAAAAGGGGGGGGGGGTTTGTCAGTAAGAATCTGACACTACCCATACCAGGGATCGATCTGAGTGGTTTGACTGCTGAGATAGGCGATTGCTGGTATGGGTGCCTATGCAAGGTTTCCCCTCCTAAAAAAAATACTAAAGTTCCTAGTTTAAAATTAAGTAGAGAGCAACAGTGCGATCAGGGATGATTTAAATTTATTATTTATAACGATAATTTGGAGTTGTAGTTGAAATAGTAGAGGAAAAAATGTGTTTAAAATGACCTGTCAAAATGTGTCATGATCGTAAACTTTGATCATTTATTATAAATTGTAAAACTTGTTTAGAAATAAGAATAGGTACCAACCTTTTGTAGGGTGTTCACTAAAACTGCTCATCAAAACTTATTCTTCAAGATATTCGTCCTCGAATACCGATCCCAGCACGGAGCGAACCAAGGACGACCGCCTTTTGCATTTTCCCCGCAAGTGTTTTAGCATATTGTTCACACGCAGGGATGCTTTTCAGACTGTTGAGCAGTGAAAGCTTGGCACCTCCAAGAGCGCCGATGATAAGGGCGATTAATTTAAGAGAATATTCCGGGTGCAATCGTCGCAACTCCTTTACTAGTGTTCTATACCTCTCTTTCTTTTCATTCTCCTTGGCTATGATGTTTTGTCTACCGAAGCCGAAAATTCAATAACGAACATGGTTTGCTTCTCGAAGTCAAGGAGAACCATGTCAGGCCTTGAGTGTGCAACAGAAACAATTGTCGAGGCACCTTTCGCGATATAAGCCCAACAGAAAAGATCTACAGACAATATCCAGGTTCCAATGTTCTTTATTTTATTGTTAGGCAAACAGTTTTGGTCTAGTTTTTTTTGTCGTGTACAGTGATCAGTTCGAAAGTAAAATAAATAGATAAGAGACAGTACACATACATTTTGGATGAACACAAAGTAAATTAAAATTTTATAACTTTTATATTTAAAATTTAAAAGGGTGTAATAGCTATTATTATCATATATAATTATATTATCATTATCATATTATTCTGTATTATTAATTAATTAATCACAAAAAGAAAACATCAGACCATAGTAGGTTACAATCATGTATCATTACCAACGGTATTGTCATAAAAATGATTATAACTATCACACAACATTTTAACTATTATTATACTTATTATTATAATTATCGTTGCAGTTAGATCAAATAAAATCCAGGTTATTGCAGTTTCATTCCCTGAATTAAACCCTGAAAATCATTATTTTTTATCAAAAACTTTCATCTATAATTAAGAGTGGTGAAAAACAACATTGTCATAAAAAGGCGTCACAAATTTTTGAACGGCAGAGTATGCAAATACTTTTTATACTAACATAACCAGCCATATCTTAGATTTTTGCTTTTGAGCAAATTTTAATATTCTTAAATTGTGTCTTACGTCCAATCCAAACTCCACGACTACGTCGAAGCCAGCCTGTTCCGTGACCACCTCCATGACCACCTCCTTTAGCATCCATGATCTCTGAACAATTATTATGTTTAATTTATTGGCGCAATTTCTCGTAAATTTCCAAAGAAGGCAATAAACTTTGTCAGAATGTTGAAAAAAGTCTTGTCTGAAATATCTCGATTAGGCCAAAACTTATATGATTTTAAAGAACAAGTTTTATTTTTTTTGAAAACAAAGCGAAAAATTCAAATTTTTATAACTTCGGGAAACATGTTTCTTTCACAAATCACAAAAATGCTTATCGCCTAAATACGTCTAAAAGAAAATATTTTGTCCCAGAGAGATTCGAAGATTTCAAGTGTAGAACCTCCCTGATTTGAAATGGATTCGGCCAAATAATTTATAAAATATATAGCTTCTATATCAGGCTAAATAAAAAATGTTCAAAAAAATATTCCGGGTTATATTCTAAACGAATAAAAAAATTTTTAACGGATCATAAATAAATTCTTAAGAGATCTGGGAAAGCCAATTTTTAATAAAGTTGATAAATTTTTTATCAAATATACAATTTAATCAATTGTTCAGTTTTAGTCAAAATAATGTCTGATCAATAAATACAGATTCGCAAAATGCTAATTAAGTGTTGCTGATATATAAATAATTTTTTATTAACAAGTGTATTATTATAAGCAACAGTCTGAGATTTGTAATAATTTTGTTTTGTTAAAGTTTGAGGTGCTTTTTTGTAAGTTTATTGCAGTGGGTTTGTTAGTAATATTTCAGGGAAGTATATTGGCATTTTATGAAAACTTTTGTTGTTATAAACAAGTAGCATAAACGAATTTTGCTGTTTATGCAATGTTTAAAACTTTAAGGTACTTTTTTGGAAATTTGCTTCAATTGGTGAAAAAAGAAATCTTTTTATGAATCTGCACACAACTTTTGGTTGACCTGCATTGTAAATTTGTTTACAATAATGATATTTTTCATAAAATGTCAATTTACGTTTCCGGACTATCACTAACAAACCAATTAAAACACACTTCGAAAAAAGGCTTCCTCTACAAGAAAGCAAAAAGTGCCACAAGACTTACAAAATTTCATAAACAGCGAATTTGTTTATACCATTTGATCATAACAATTACATTTTTCATAAAATGTCAATGTGCTACAATCGCATTTATCATAAAATCATTGGCAAACCAATTGAAAGAAATTTTCAAAAACAGAACCACAAACTTTAAAAAATTGCTAAAATTCTGCATTTTTATAACATTATTTGTTTATAAAGATGAGGAATATAATTCTATTTAATTTTATAATGTTCGTATATGACTAAATTTGGATTACAGACAAAAGTTACTTTATAAATATTGAAAATTATTACAAAATGCCATACTGTATTTTTACAATGCAATTGACTTACGGGTTCAATTGTTAATAACAAAGAATTAATTTACTGTAAACTTTCAATTATTATTTTGCGAATCTGCCTTATCTTTGATATAAACGATTTTGTAATGATATAATATGAATAAAAAAACATCGTGGAGGAGAGAAAGTGTATTCCAAGTTAAACAGCCATCTATTGAAATTTCTAAAACTTGGGTATGTTTTACAGATTATGAAAAAAAGGTAATTTATATTATTTTCATTACTCAATGAAAAAATGCTCTATACATATTGTAATAATTCAGTTGCATCAGCCCCCTTCTTAATTTTTAATTTTTCCATAGCCCACTCAATTGCGCTCCAAATGCGCTCTAATGCGCCACCGATAAAAAATTTGCGCCACAAAATTGTAGGAGTTATATCAGGTGTTACGAATGTGGGGTTAGAATCAGCCCCCCACTCTTTTAAAAATCAAAATTGAAATCACATGACCTTAAACATTTTCAAATGCGCTCATGTGCACCATAAAGAAAAATTTTTGCGCCACATTGATAACCGAGTATCAGCGATCGAAGTGGAGGGGGCGGGGCTAGCGTCATTTTTCTAAACTAATAACATTTGCTAACATTTATCATAGCTATCTTTAATAACTTCAAATAAGCTTAAATGCGCCACCACAAAAAAAATTCGCGCAAGCTAATTCACAGAGATATCATATGGTGGGGAAGGCAGTGTAACGCAGGTGTTAAATCTTTAACAGTGATGTGCAATATAAAATTGTGGACATGGATTCATTCGTCTTCAAATGCGCTCATATGCGCCATAAATATTTTTTGTTAATCTTGAAAATTTCGCAAGATATGGTGATAACAAAATTTTACAAAGTAATGACCAAAACAAAAAAATATTAAATTTTTCTTTATGACGCATATGAGAGTATTTGAAACCTTATAGGAAACTCCCTTCATCAATGAGGATTGCAAACTTTTTATTTTGTTGGTCATCACTTCGTAAAATTTTGTTACCTCCATATCTTGGGTAATTTTCAAGATTTTCAAAAAAAAAATATGGCGCTTATGAACGCAACTAAAGAGAAATAAATCCCTACCCGCCCCTTTGGATTGCACATCACTGTTCAATATTTACCACTTGCGTTACGCTGCCCCCCCCCCCCCCTTCCAAATATATCTTTGTTAATTATCTAGCGCAAAATTTTTTATTGATGGCGCATTTGAGCGCGTTTGGGCTGGTGTAACTGACCTTATTTTACCTATACTGAAAAAAATATTCATGCAAGCAAATAGTATTCTTTGGCTCAACAAAACTTTTAATTACTTCACAAAAAGGGTATTGGTTCAACAATATATAACTTTTATTTCAAAAAACGTTTTACTATGCAAACCAAAATTTTGTGCAATTAAGCAAAAAAAATTTGCACTAATATCAATAAAATTATCATATTGTATAAATAAAACATTTTGCTCCTTGCATAATATCTATTTTCTTTATTTACGTTTTTATATATTTTAAAATTACCCGCGCTTTTTCAAGATCTCATGTTGCCCAATCAGAAAGTGGCTTTAAAAATGCCAGCGCCTTTAGTCAGTCGTGTTGATCAGTATTGTTTTCGTTCTTTTCGAGGAACCGTTCTAAATTCAACTGTTAAAAACTCTTAATTTTTATTGTTGAAATATAACTTTTAACATTAAAATTGTAGAAAAGTGTCATTTTTACCAAATTTGCAATTAATTTCAATTGCTCTTCTTATGCTGACAATTTTCATTACCTACTCATACTGTTTAGAACAATTTCCATTTGTTAACATTTTTTTTGGCAAAACAAAATAATTGTTTTCGAATTACATTAACAAAGTATAGTTAAACGTTCTTGTCGATTTTCGATTTGTCCTAAATAGTTCTCGTTAGTCAAAGAAAATGTACATTTTTAGACAATTTTATGCCTTATTCCAGTCAAAAGTTAAATTTAATCATTGAAAAATTGTGTAATAATGAATGGAATGTACCATACTGATGTTTTTATTATTTCTAATTATAATTAATATTTTTGTAACGGTACCAAAAACTTTTAATCAAATGTGAAAAAATAATTGTTTAAACAATAAATAATTTTTAAAAAAAAGATCACCTTTTTAATTTGAACATTCATTAGATCAATCATTTTATTGGAAATTACACTTTCCAGTCTCATATTTTTAGAAATGGCGGTTTCCCTTATGGAAATGAGAGGATTTAGGCGGCTCCCTTTAATATTGTCGATAATGAAGAATAAGCTATTTGTAAAAAAAGTATAAATCATTTACATTATTTAAAAAATATAAACAAGTAATTTGAATCACAATTTATATTATGCAGTCAAAAAGAAAAAGAAAAAGTATCGCTATTTAGAAAATAAATTGTGCACATCAATATTTTGGAAATCAAGTGTAAAAAGTGCTTTTAAGTATAATCATACACACAGCCTTTGAGTTATTAATAACAATAAGAATCTTAAATAACATAATAAGTATTGCTTGAATTTTTTGTATGTGTGAAATTCAGCGGAAATTTTCGAACTCGATTACAACATAATGACTAACTATTTGTTTATAAATAATGCTATATACTTACTAATGAAAATAGAGAAAAAGAGGGACAAAAAAAGGAACACTTTCAAGCGCATTTGAACCCGATAGTCTTTTCTCAGCCAATTTCAATATCAGACTGTCAGTTCGCGGTCCTACGCAGTCGGTGACGACCAACTGTATTTTCCCGGTTCGATCAAATAAATTTTTGGCGGCGTTCTGTCGCCTGACCACCTCACGTTGTAGTGACGTAGTCAATAGTATCCAAGATACGAAATATATATCTCCTCAATGTAAACTTTAAAGAGTTTTTTTTTATTATATTAGTTTTACATTTATTTTCAAAGAAGGTAATTAGAAAGAAGAGAGTAGAGTCATTGGGATATATCACTGGGTTTTGTTAAATGCGCAGGGATCCGGTCGGGTAATCCGGCCACAAAGCGGTTAAAAAATGTTGCTTCAGGCGAGAAATTGGTAACTTGTTTTGTCTTTTAAGGCTCATCGTAAAAAAAAGCTGAACTTTAAGAATCAAATCAAGTGAACCAATGCTGGCAAGAAAATTGGACTACAATTTTAATTCCTGATGATAGCATCTCGTAGCATTTTGAAAAACACGTGGTGATTTAAGGTTAGGAAGGAAGAAATGAAAAAATGTTACCACAACAACATATTTTAATTAAAAATAATAATTATTCACGCACTAAGTGGGGGTTTCAACCTAATTATGGAAATAAGGTTGATTTAAATTAGAATTCTAGATTTTATTTACGAACTTCGAAGAGACGACGCAACGTTCCACCTATGCTTGTTCCAGGCGCGAAACTGGAAATTACTGAGTGCTTATGCAGACGCCACACGCAGTAGGCGCTATATATGGCGGTAAATTTGAAAGTGTAAAGGTCTGGAAATTGAGAATTTTATGAACATTTTAACATTTCTGCTGTTGCACATATCAGAATCGATAACTGTTTAATTTAAAAAGTTAATTCGTTCGAAAAAATGTATTGTTTTTTTTTAAATAATTTAAAAAAGCTCATTTCTGTTTCACTGATCTAATAAATCTTAAATCATATTTTTCAAATAATAATTCATGTTGGTCCGGACAGTGACCAGCCGGCTCCCGCCCGGTTCCTTTCCATGAAACCCAGCCAAGGGTTCCAACTCATTTAATTCTATTTGTTATATATTCATGTCATTTAAAACAGAAGAGGCAAGAGGACGATGCTTTTGTTTCAAGACAATTTTTTTAGTGAAAACAGACTTTAATTTTTTGTATGCATTTTAAGCTGATAATACATAAATAATTTAGGGGAGAGTGGAGCATGATGCGGATGTAAGGCATGGTGTCAATTACAAAAAACGCCCGTGTTTGTTGATTTTCATATTAGTCTGTTGCATAAAATGACTTTCTTTGTTTAGAAAAATAGTGACGTGATGAAATTTTTGTTTCAAAATACGTGTCAGGAGAGTTATTATGAAAAAACAGTGACATGATGAAATTTTTGTTTTAAAAAATTGTGTCAGAAGAGTTGTTATGAAAGAACAGTTTTAGTGAAAACAGATGAAAAAGTCTTAGGCAAATATTGAGCATTTACAGTATATTATAAATATATTTATTATTATAAATATTATAAATTATTATATTATGTATATTATATATTATAAATTGTTTTTATAAAGGTTTGCAATATATAAAAATCAATCAAATCTTGCAACATGACATACGGGACATGATGTTCGAAAAATGTCGTGGGTAAGGTAATACAGTAGTCTTGGTTGGGCGAGCCCCAGTCTGTTGTGATCCGCTCGTGAAAAACTGGCGGAAGAACTCAAACATGAAAAAAGGAAGATGGTAGCGTTTCGAAACAGACGCTTCCTTCGTTGTCTCTGACTACTTCCGAAATTTCCTACGGATTTCTTAAAATTCCTGGCCTCCGGCTATCATCAGAAGGAAGCCCTTGTCACCACAGAATCTACAATCTACAAATTAATTTTGGAAGACCATAACTCCCTGGAACGTCTCAACAAACGAAAATCAGGTGGGTCTCACGAGATCGCCGGCCTCAGGGCCAGCGTGAATTCCTAGCATGGGGTCACGCCTTGACTATTCTCTTTCCGACTCTGAAATAGATTTAAATACAGAAAATTTCAATTACACTCCCGACTCCTTTGTTAAAGAATTGTCATCCGCACAGAACATTGGAAATTGCTCTAACTTAACTTTAAAAAATGCCAACTTAACCTCTATCAGTACAAATCCAAACCAACTACATACAGTCACCACAATCGCTATGGAACTCAAACCTTTCAAAAAATCCAGTTGACTACCCTTACAACAAAACTTTGACCAAAAAACCGGCCGCACAGAAAGATATCAATCTCCTTCCTCCCACGTACCTCCGATCATAAAAAATAAATACCAAAATCAAAATGGAGTCCCATTCACGGTTGAAGTAGACTGCATTGATGACTCCCCTCTTAACTTACTATCGGTCGGAAAAAATCTCCAAAAAAACTTCAAAGATGAAATACTTGACTGCAAAAAGAAAGGCCCCTCCAGAACCACAGTCCTATGCAAATCTGCGACTGGTCCCCATTCGATTGTTCTAAACCTAGAGAAGATCACTCCCAAACTGAGAACATTCATCCCTAATGTTAGAGTGATACATTTAGGCATAGTCAGAAACATCCCGCTAGACCTCTCCATGGAGGAACTGAGGAAGCATACTGACAGCCCTATTCCAATTATCGAGGCTAAGAGATTTGAGCGTAAAGACCAACAGGGCAGGTTTCTACCTACTTCCACCATCCTCCTAACCTTTGGCGGACAAAACCTTCCACAAGAAATAAAAATTTTCTTCAATCGACGCCTAGTAACTCCATACTTTTCTCAACATAAAATCTGCTTTGGTTGCTAGAGACACGGTCACGTCAAGTCTCTATGTAAGAACCCTCGATGCTTGTATTGTGGAAAGAAACCACACGGAGAAAATCAACTGTGCCCTAAATTAAATATCCCCCTTGCATGTCTGAGCTGCCAAGGTCCATGTTGGGCCAGTGGCAAAAAATGTCCCTAATATATGGACGAACTTGACATACGAAAAATCGCTGCTTATCGAAATATAAGCATTAAATCCGCCGCTTTCCTCTTTAAGAAAGAAATATCTGTCCCAATAACCCCCCCAACCCAACCCACCACCCGCCCCCCCACCCCGAAGGCCGTCAAAACCCGCCCCCCCCCCCCCCCCCCCACACACACACTTCAACATCTCAAACTTCACTACCCTAGGCGACGTCAATATTGACTCCATATAGACGACCCCAAACCCTATCTAGCACGCCTGCTCCACCTGTCCCTACCCTTTCTAAAAAAACTAATCATAGTGATCTTGCTTCCCAATCTTTGCTCATCTCTACACTAGAAATCCAAATCCTTTTCCAAATGGAGTTTGCCTCCAAGATCGCACCCGGTACCCAATCCACTACTTCTGTGAACCCTCAAAACCTTATGAATATGATCTCATCCGTAATGAATATCTTACAACGATTTTCTCCACTCCTGTCGCTCCTAAAAGCTGGATTCACCTATCAATTAAATAATTTCGTAAACAGTATAAATGTTCAATCTCTCTAAAAAAAATAGTTACCTAGTAACTAGCTACCTAGTAATATATTCACACAGCCATCTGTTACATTAAACTACACATGGGCAATTTAAAAAAAGTAAGAATCGTACACTGGAATTGCAGAGGTATTAATAACAAAAAAGGTAATCTTGAAACAGTCCTCCATAACTTCGACGTTATAATGCTGAAAAAAAATTTTTAAAAACGAAAAAAAATCTTTTTCTTACAAAATTTACTATCATCAGAAATGATCGCCCCAATGACCCCGGAGGAGATTTACTAATCGCAATCAGAAATGACATTCCCTTCTCTTCCATTACACCCTACGAAATATCCAACTTTTTGGAATCATAGCAATCTCCGTTCCAATTAATTAGGCAGATTTGTTAATTGTAAACATTTATAGTAACCCAAGAACCCAAAACAACGCTCTTAACTGGAATGATATTTTCGAGTTCTGCACTGACCGTTTATCTTTCATCTTCAAAGGAGGCGACTTTAATTGTCACCATGTGTCGTGGGGCAGCGAAAATTTTTGTCCTATTTGGTACAAGCTCCTCGAAACCACTCAAAATTCAGTATTTAGCACATTGAATGACGGTTCTGCCACTCGTTTTAATCGCCCTGATCAAGCTAAATAAGCTATCGATTTAACCATAGTATCTAACAATCTCACCCCCCTCTGTTCATGAAAAGTTGAACAAGATAAGATGGGCAGCGATCACTTTCTAGTAACCACTATCTTGGAAATCAATTGCCTTATTGACGAAATCTCCTCCCACAAATATATTTTAAGAAAATTATGTTAGAATACCTTACAAACCATCCTCGAAGCCAAAGAATTTGATAACCTTACAAGTGAAAGTTCCCCCTTTTCTCCTCTCGAAGCAAATTACAACCTATTTGAAATAATTGACGAGGCTCTCCATAAAGCAGGTCCAAAAATTGAAAAAAATAAACGTAAAAGGGACTTCCCCAATTCCCCACTATGATGGAATGAAGAATGCTTGAAAATAGAACGCCTTGGGAAAGCCAAGCTAGGTAGATATCGTCACTCCACTAATTATAAAAATTACCTTGACCTTTAAAAATTCGAAGCCACGTCTAAACGCACCTTCAAAAAAAAACTAAAATAACAAGCTTTAGATCCTATTGTGAATCCTTATCAGTCAATTCAAAGATTTCTAACATCTGGAATACAGTTAAAGGATTTTGATATAGAATGCTATCTACCCCTTCCCCAGCCACTGCAAAGAATAATACCGAAACCATCAAAAAAATTGAAACATTCATTGATAAATTTTACGAATCCAGCAGTCCTTCCACCGACTTAACCCACCCTGCCCCTTTCCAAAATGACCCCCCCTCCATCAGTTGTAATTCATGCGTCCGAAAAAATAACTGCTTACAAAAACACATTTAATATAAGAAAAGCTTTCTACCTAATACACTTGTTCATTTATCTTTAAAAATACAAATAAAAAATCATGTTTTCATATACTCCTATCAACTATCTCCTACAATACTCTTTTGAATTTAAATATCCGAACATTGTCTAAAAATTTAAAGACCTCCTTATAAAAAGTCCTTTTCCTAACTTGGAATTTAGACAATACGCCGGAAACTTTCTTTAAAACGAAACTCTTTTCTTTACTGATGGTTCTAAAAAGGAGGATACCTGCCAAAGAGGAATTGTTATTGTGTCCTTGAACCTTCAACTCTTTAAAAAATATAAAATCTTCCACCTTGCATCTATATTCACGGCGCGTAAATTTAGAGCTACCCTTTTTACGTGACTTAAAGTCCCGGCCTCTGTAAACTGAAAGCATAGAATTCGAGACCTGAGAGCGAAGAGGCGTGGTCTAATGCCTGAATCTTCGTGACCTATGCTTTAAAAGCAAGAGTTGCGAGATCTTAGTTCTCGTAATAAAATCAAGGAGTAGTGCTGAGAATTAATCTCCCGAAATTTCTCTCCGTATATATATATAATACATATAATATAATATATACTAATATTATAGGCCAAAACATTCCTCTCTAATCAAGGAATCTTGTCCATACTTGCATTAACTTTCAATTACGTCAATGAAAAAAGTTTTACTACAAAAGTCTTATTTTTAAATATTATAAAGTGCTAAGAAAATATGTTATGAATATTTCTAGAAAGCCTTGTATAATTATTAAGACATTAGTAGTGAAAATAAACCTTCCAAATTTCATCTATCTGTAACTGTGCTATTCAAGTTATTATGTTACCAAAAGAATTGGATGTCCACATAAACCCATTTTGTAACTGTGGAACGTTTAATTTAAAGAAATTAAATTTTTAAAAAAGCGTACCATCACAATCGCCAAGCAACTTCCTCCTAACCTCAATTATGCCAAATTTGTATAACTTAAAACATATTTAAGAGAAAATAATTTTTAATTCAGAATTCATAAAATGAACCAATTTCGAATACGAATTGTCCACTTACGGTAGTTCAAATAAACTAAAGTTCATTTTTCTTTGATCAGTGAATTCTGATTCTAAATCTCATATTTTGATGCTAAAAAGTCAAACTAAAACATTTTATGGTTCAAAATGCAGCTACTTTTCCAAAAATTGTATTTTCATTTGAAAAATTCATCTATGTTACTAGAAATTGCATCTTTCTTCGATAAAAATGCAACGATGTGGCTTAAAATTCAAGAATTTCGTTTAAAAGTTTTTTTTTTCTTTGTTAAAAATTCAACTGTTGTGTTGAAAATGTATATTTTTGGGTAGAAAATACAACTATTCTCATAGAAAATTTCTTTCTCATTTGAAACTCATATTTTTATGCTGAAAAGTCAAACGAAAAATGCATCTTATTTTAGTAGAAATGGCACCTTTCTTGGATAAAAATGCAACTGTATTTATAAAAATTTAACCATTCTTTCCAAAAAGTTGTTCTTTTTTATTAAAACTTGAACTGTTTCGTTGAAATTTTCTACGTGTAGGTTAAAAATTAAAGTCTAATTTTCGCAGAAGATTTACTTCTTCTTTTTGAAAACTTATATTTTGATGTTAAAATGTAAAAATAAAGTCTTTTTCAGATCAAAATTAAATTATTTTTTAATTTTAATTTTTTATTTAAAAATTCATCTCTTTCAGTAGAAATGTCATTTTTCTTAGAAAAAAATTCTACTATTTGCTACAAAGTTAATCTTCTCTCTGTTTGAGGATTGAACTTTTATTTTAAAAATTTTGTTTGAAGGTTTAACTATTTTGCTAAAAGTTAAATTTTGTATGAAAAAAGTACATACGAATATTATTTATAAAAAATAAAATAACATTTTGTATAATTTTGTGAGATAATTTCTTTAAACATTTAATATTTAAAGACATTTAAAAACAGTTTTTGTCCACTTTTCAATTAAAGTAAGGTAATAATAATTTAAAGTCATCCAACCTTTTTGTTTGAACAAATTAGTATTGTTATTAAATATCTTTCCCTATAGTATTAATAAACAGTTGTCGTCTTTTTTTCTGAATTTTTTAACTTTTTTTCTTGGTTCATTAATTTTAATATAAATTTGAAGTACATATTTGTCTTAAAAATAAAAATCATAATCATAATAAACAAAAGATAAACGCGCCACGTAGTTTGTGAACGATCACTTATTACAATTTTAATAATATGTAAAAATTAAAATTTATTTATTTATAACATACCGTTAAAAATGTTTTCACATTACTGGTATTTTTCCATGTATTTAATAATTCATTATTCAATAAAATTCTCTTTATTGTAAAATCGGTTTTTAAATTTATTACACACTACCTTTTAAAATAGTTACTGGAAATGCATCCATCAATTCATTTAGTAGTTGAATTACTGATTCCTTTAGTAGATATAGTTAATAATTTTTACTAATTATCTGTAAACAAATCAGCGCTATTTGGTTTAGTAGAAAATTACTGCCAATTAGTATTTTTATGCTAAATTCAAAAGTATAATTGAAGGTGTAACCAACAACTACTTAGGAAACTATTCGCAATATTTAAAACACCGTTTATATAAAAATATCGCAGAACAATCTATAAATACTTATTTTGCTTTACAAGAATTCATTGCAGAAAAAATTTAAATTAAAATCAGATTAGAACTTACGAAAAAGTTTGAATTCAGGAGAAATAAGATTTTTCAACACAATCATGAACTTAAGAAAGTTACAACCGAAAAATGGTTCAAAAATATTTCAAATAAACAAATTCCAAATCATATTGTTGAGACTATTGCCTTGGAAAAAAGTTATGGAATTCCTTTTAATAACAAAAAACTCCTATTAATAATATCATAGCTAAATTGAAAAACAGTATCAGAGTCTTAGATCCTGATAAAAAACAAAGTATCAGAAAGAAAATAAATTTAAAACACAGGATAACTCACAAGAAATAGAAAATGTAAAAAAGTTCCAATCAAATAATAAAGAAATTATATTTGTCAAAGCTGATAAAGGAAATGTGACTGTAGCTTCTAATGTCAATGATTACAAAAAAACCGTAGAAACAATGCTAAATAATACAAATTTATACAAAAAAGTATATATATATACTTTTATATATATATATAAAAGTAGCCTGATTTAAAATAAAGAATAATAGTCTCATCCATAGGTTTCCCGACTTATAATTTAGCTTCTTACTTATCTAGAATCTTAAAAACCAGTATCAGAAAAAACTGATACATTTGTTAAAGATAGTTGGGACTTCATAAACTGTCTGAGAAACCAAAAAATTCACTAGATGTTGTTTCCATGTTCGACAATATATCTTTAGATTTGGCTTTGGATGTTGTTGAAGAAAAATTAAATTTGAATAAAAATCTTACAAAAATGTCTGAAAATTAAATTCTAGTTGCAATAAGAATTGTTTTTGATAAAACTGTTTTTGCTTTCAATAAAATATACTGTAAACAAGTTTTTGGTTATCCTATGGATTCTCCCTTATCTCCGACCATTTCCAATTTATTGTTAGAAGATGTCGAAAATAGAGCCTTAAGAAATTTAAAATTCAAACCTTTAATATATAAAAGATATGTAACCGATATTTTTGCTATAATTCCTACTAAAACAATTAATAAATTTGTTCAAACTTTTAACAACGTAGAATGCGGAGTCTACGTCAAGCGGATCAAGAATTTTCGTCTTGGAAAGGGATTTGGCTGTAACTCGGCGTATACAGTTCTATATTAGTGT
>JAAAKG020026780.1:0-19913 GCA_010014905.2 Druon quercuslanigerum | reverse complement strand
GATGAAGATGTTCATATTTAATTTAATCCAAAAATTAGGTTAAAGATGTGAGTGGTATTCTCATGACCGTAAGATAAGTGCTAATAGTCTGTGACGGAATCAATACTACGATCCGGCAAAAGTCTCGTGCACCCTGGGGACACGGAGCGACCCAAGAACGACCGCCTTCTGCGTCCTTTTTAAGATCTTGATATTTTGCCTCCTTATCCTTCTCCTTAGCAGTGACGTTGCACTCGGCCGTAGCCGAGATTTCGATCACGAATATAGTTTGTTTCTTGAAATCTTGGAAAACGATGTCAAGTCTCGGGTTTGCAACGGATGCGACTGTCCGAAAGTTAGTTCCAGAAAATTTACCACTTCTCCTTTTTGACAATGGACTCTATCTCCCTCGGAGTGTTCTGCAGGGCAGGGTCACGGCCAACATCGTGATAGCAATTATATCTGTAGAGGTAATAAGTTTCCGAGTGGGTGGGAGATCCAGATACTATATGACTGTTCTTCAACATTTATGTAAAAGTTACCGTGCATTTTCTTGTCAAGCAGCTCTTGGCGGAATTTTTCATCCTAAAGGATTCGGGATTCATAGTCCATTCGCTAAGAAAAATATTTATTTGATTGAAATAAAACATTATGTTTGAATGCATTTTATGCTATTTAAACAAGTTTTCATTTTTAGTTAACAAAATATATTTTAAGTAAATAAACCAAACACCAAGGTGTAATATAAATTTACTTTAACATTTAATTTAATTTAACAAAAAAATTGATGGATTTTATCAAATTTTATTTAAAATTGGAATAACACATTTGTTTGAAAAACAAAATTCGATACATTTAAGTTATAGTTCAATCTATTTAAGTGTATTCAAACCAAAAATTTTTCAGTGTTGAAGAAGCAATGAAATTAAAGACTTCAAAACTTTAGACAATTTGTTACGTTTATTGACATAAATATTGCTTTAGAATTCCACCGGCCTGCGCCCATCATTACAGCAAGAGAATAAAACGTAGAAATATAGATAACAAGAATATTACGATGAGACGAGTATTTGATTTACATATATATGCCGGACAGATATCTCTCAGATCAATTATGTTCTTAAGCGTATTTTTTTACACAAAGGCTTAATTTACAATTATGAAATTTTGTATAACTAATTAAAACTCTAAAAATAAACACGTTGAATTGTACGCCTAATTACCAGAAACACTTACACCAGCTCAAAATAGACTTCTTGAACTTCTATAACATAGCTAAGTTATTATGTAATTCATTTCGGCTTCAAAAAGCATATTTGAATCTAAATGATTTTAATTTAGGTATGTTTACGTACTTTTTAACTTCGCTTTGAATTGATTAGTAAATTCTTAACCAAATGCGATTCACTCTATATATGAAGCAGTGAAATTTCACTGATTGTCAGTAAGATTTCACTGATTGAAATAGCTGGAAATCGGTCACTGACAATAAGTGAAAAGTTAATTTTTCATTCAGTGAAATAAACACTTTTGAGAGTTGGAAGCACTGCACCATATCAATATAGCAGTCATAATAAAATAATATTTTAGTAGATAATTCAAATAATCACAGTAAAAACATAAAACCCATAAATATTATCAAATATTAAGAAAGGTGAAAAGTTTCGATGCTTTTAAATGACAAATTACCTCACATATTACATTACTTTCAAGACTGGACTGTTATGTACACACCCGTTAAGTAAGTACTTTTTAATAATAGTTATAGTATATTTTCTCACAGTTTATTCAACAAACTGACAGACCGAAAATAAAAAAATAAATATTTTATCAAGGAATTCTTTTTGCTTCTTAAGTGAAAGAGCAAGAACGCCTAAATTTAAAATTTAGAGGTTATATTTTACACGATTTACTTCAGAGTAACTGATGTGATTAATGAATAGGTCCGAAATTACTGATTAATCAGTGAAATAACTAACTACTATTTCAATCAGTGAATTTTTAACTGATTCATATTTAGAGAGTACTTTAATAAAAACTCATATATGCAAATTTATTTTTAAAAGAAATTTACAATAATGTATATATTAACTTCGCTGCCACTAAGGGTACTGCAAATTGATAAGGCAAAACATTTCGTAGACAATAACAAATACAATATGTTTTTTTTGCGTTCACGTCGATAATAGCAGAGAGGTTCCAGGTCAGGAATATCAGAGTTGTTAACCAGATCAGCGATTTTATTTAAACTGGGGGAAATAATAGTGTTACATAGGTAAGACATTGTGGTAAAATATTTTTGAGAAAATTTCAAAATTGTAGGAATTACGTCACTTTGAACATTTTTGATGAAGTTTTTTGAGAATACTCCACCTCAGAAATTTTATAACTGATTTTTATCAAATTTATATGTGTTATGTAAAATTTAGTACCCCTTTTTCTACAAAAATGAAGAAAAAAGTCAAAACTTCAAATAAAAAATGTCAAAAAAAATTTTATTTTTATTTTTCGTTTTGAGCTCGTACTTTTTTTAAAAAAATTTCTCATTGACATTATTCCTTATGATTTTGCCTTTTATTAAAAAAAAAAGTTGTAGCTTCCACTGGTTGCCGAGTTATGCACTTTTAAGCTGAAGCGTGCAGTCCACTCTCCCGTGCAACGGTCGGGTCAAAATGCATACAGCTTTGTTTTTGTTTACTTTCTTCTACCTATCTTGATAGAGCTTAGCAGGTCACTAAATATTCTTTAATGTGAAATTTTATGAAGTTTATTTATGTTTATTTTCCAATAATATAAATACATCTGTACATTACCGAAAAAACTTTACAGACTAAAAAAAAAACTAGCAAGATATTTTTTAGTGCCATAAGCTTTTCATTTGCGTTATAATCGTTTCTAGAGTTTAAGTTTTAAAACTCTTGGAAACTTTTGGAAGAATTTTGAGCCATGGCTCCTGTCATTCACTGTTATAATCCCTTTAACAAAAAGGGACATTGGATAAAAAGTGGTAAAGTAAAACTTCGCCAAATCACAAAAGATATTTCTACTGCAAAGAAATTATCTTCCGAAAGTATAGGAAAATACATTTGCGTTTCATGTTTACTTTCATTCTCTAATCATGCTGATCACAGCCTAAGAAATGTAATGAGACCTGCTATCTCAATTGCTTTTTCTAGCGATGCAAATAATAAGTTTTTAATTCCAATTCACGATCAGCTCGATAAGCAGAATGACTTAGATGCTGAAGAAGTAGGCAACACAGAAGCAGAAATAGAAAATGGTGATGATGAGAATGTTGTAAAAACAGAATATGAAAATCAAATGGTTCTCGATGAGGAAGCAATCCTAAATTTGAATAAAATTCTTTAACTTCTGAAAGTTTCCCCGATTAATAATTCGAAGGATCGTCGATCAATAAAGGCCCAAGAGCTTAAGGTTTAAGAAATAAAGAAAGCTTTTGATATTGAGTTAGAGAAAGTATTTGATACTAAGCGAAATAATAACAACGAAATGAATGAAATGGTTGATGAACTCAAAGAAAAATTATCTGAAAAGAATAATAAATCAGAAAAGTTATTTTCTTAATTATGCTACCGATTAGTTGGGGAATTCGTCGCATACAAACTACGTTTGGCGTAGCATACAGTATAACACGCACTGCGAAAAATATTCATACTGTACATGGAATTGGTTCGTCGCCTAATCCAAGATTAGGAAAACAACTTTCACAAGAAACGAAAACACTTGTCCATTGTCTTTATTATGACAAGGAATTAAGCCGAGACCTGTCTGGCCAAAGAGACTGCATATCAGTAAAAAAGGATGGAAAACTTTCGTTAATGCAAAAGCGACTACTTTTGGGAAACCTAAAAGAGCTATACGTCACATTTAAGGGAAAGCGATATCGGCTTTTCCAAATTTGCAGAATTAAGACCCACAGAGTGCATTTTGGCTGACAGTAGTGGCACGCATTCAGTCTGCGTTTGTAAAATCTATCAGAATCCGAAACTGATGATATCTGGAGCACGATTGAATCAGTTTGCAGAAGCCGAGACTGCGAATCATTTTCTTGGATCCCAGAAAGACATTTTTAAAACGATGTAAACAATGTCCAGGAGTTGAAAAAATAGCAGTCTTTGAAAAACTTATTTGATGAGAAATTTATTGACCAAATTACATACAAACAATGAACAGTGACTGATCGTTCAATGTTAGAAACTATCGTAGATTCAGCTGATGACAGTGTTCAAAAATTTAGAGACAAATTACCTGATTTTTTGAAGGACGATTTTCTAGCAAAGACGCAAAGTAAGTTTTTAAAAGATATTAAAGAATCTCTAGAACCAGGAGTTTTTGTGATAGTCTGTGATTTTGGCGAAAACTTTTCTCCTGTAATTCAAGACTGTATTCAAGATCATTACTGCAGTAATGAACAAATAACGATTCACCTATTCGTTGCTTACTTTCAAGAAAATAGGAAATTAAAACAGGAAAGTTATATGATCATTTCTGAATGCCTCAATCACGATGCAACTGCTGTAAATTTGTATATCAAGAAATTGATTGAAGAATTAAAGAAACGACACGCAGTAACAGAACTAATTTATTTTACCGGCGGAGCTGCATCATAGTATAAAAATAAGTGTAACTTTATTAATCTTGCCTACCATGAACAAGATTTTGGAGCAAAAGCTAGATGGAATTTTTTCGCCACGTCCCATGGAAAAAGTCCATGCGACGGATTAAGTGGCATCTTGAAGCGTGGTGCTGCAAAAGCGAGTCTTCAACGGCCACTCGACAATCAAATCACGACTCGATCGCTTTATGAATGGGCCAAAGATGCACTGCCCAAAATTAAATCTATTTATTGCACTGCAAAAGATTATGAAGAGAACGTGCAGTTTTTGTAACGTCGGTTTTTGCAAGCTTAGACAATTAATGGCACGAGAGAGTTCCATTCTTTCGAACCCTTAAATGAAACTAAAATAAGGTGAAAAATTTACTCCGATGCACCTGAATATGAAACCAAAATATTTAATATTCATCAGGGAAGGAGTGCTCGACGCGGTCTACCACGACGCTTAGCCGAGGCGGGAGAGTAAACGAGCACGCTTCGGTTTAAAAGTGCATAGCTCGGCAACCAAAGGAGGCTACAAGCTTTTTTTAAATGAAAGGTAAAATCATAAGGAATAATTTAAATGAGAAAAATAAAAAAATAAAATATACGAGCTCAAAACGAAAAAAAAAAATTTTTTTTTACATTTTTTTATTTGAAATTTTGACTTTTTTTCTTTTTTTTATAGAAAAAAGGGTACAAAATTTTACATAACACCTATAAATTTGATAAGAATCAGTTAAAAAGTTTCTAAGGTGGAGCACTTTAAAAAAAAATTCATCAAAAAAGTTCAAAATGACGTAATTCCTACAATTTTGAAATTTTCTCAAAAATATTATACCACAATTTCTTACCTATCTAATACTATTATCTCCCCTCGTTTAAGGAAAATCGCTGATCTGGTTAACAACTCTGATATTCCTGACCTGGAACCTCTCAGCATCAAACGACGTTACGAACAATCATTTACACAAAGATTTGACAATAATTTTTACGCTGGTTCTATCTATAAATAGGTAAACTAAAATGTAATGTAATATAAAAACATAGACCACTCTCAGTAACACTTACAATAATACTCGCTAGTCTTTTCTGGACAGAACGTGAATTCGGTGTAGAAAGAAAAATTTTATAGATTAATGTTACATAATTGTTAACACTAATCTAATATACCTGTTTACATATATTCAAGTATCTGAATATCAAAAAGTAAAAAACAACATTTTCGGAATCCTTCAGAAAAATGTCAAACAATGTTTTTCACGCTATATTTGAAGTAACCACTTAAGATTTTATTCACATGCTCTCTTTGGTCTTCAGACGTAAGAGTTGAATATTTGTAAAGCTTTTAATAATATGAAATTTAAAAATAAATACATTTTTTAAAACATTAGAAAAGAAGACTTTGATTAATCATGTTAAATAAAATATTTCATTTTTATGACATTTCGAGAAAAGCAATTCTTATTATTTTTAAATTTATTTAGATTAAATCTTTAAGCTTGTTACCTTAGAATCAGTTTTTGTAAGAATGTTATTAGTGCTATATTTTCTTCTTTTTCAATTATTAAAAGATTTAAAAGCAATAAAATTTCTCATGCCCAGTCCACTTCCTTTAACTAAAAAAAAACAAATAAATTTTACGTAAATATTTTTACTCCTAACTTAAGAAAAACGGTATAATTCCTTTAAATAAATTCAAATAAATTTAAGTATTAGAGAAGACATCCGAAGTGAGTTTTCACACAAATTTTATTTTCACTTTGTATAATTATTGAAAAGTATATATTTTTTTCGCTCTGAAAATATTTGAGAAACCGTTTAAGTAACACATTTTTTTTATTTTACAAACATAAGTTTAAAATGCAAAAAATAATTAGAAAAGGAAGAACATTTTTCATTGGAACAGAAAACCATTTTCTTAAACCAAAGACACATTTTTTTACTGAGAGCTTTAATTAAATTATTTGTAAGTGTTTGTAGAATAGGACTAGCGTAGCAGGCATGCAAAAATTTCTCCCGCTCGTATCAAGCCTATATTGGCAATTGGCACTATATTATAATACATTTTGAAGTTCCTATTTTTCAAATATTATTCTTTTTTTTCGTTATGGAGGGACAAGAATTCTAAATCAATGATATTTCTTTTGCAAAGGAATAAACCTATTTTAATTTCTAAACAAATAAATTTTAAAGAGATTAGTAAGGTAAAAAAAACAAAAAAATTATATATATAAAAAAACATATATCTTATTAATTAAAATCGGTGATTTACAAAAATGGATATGCGAATCTAATAAATATAAAAAAAACTATTTTTTAATTTAAAAAATGTATCATCCGCATTTGTGGTCAAGATTGAAATATTCTTTTATTTGTCTTGCTGGCCTTCGCAACGTATATTTTTTAAATCTAAATAGGTTTATCCGATTACAATAACAATTAACAAAATGCTTGTTTGAATATTTTTCACTACTCCATAACTCACAAAAAATTAAATCATGAGATTGATATATGCAAACACAACAACAATATAAGATTTTATCTGTGAAAAACTGAACTTTAAAAAAATTATTTTTTTTCTCATCTCAAATTCAAAATTGTTATTGGAAAATAATACTTTCTTACTTGCTTTTATTCGTGGTGCTGTTAGATATCTAGCAGCAACGGAACTTAATCGTGGAAAGTGTTCGTTTCTCGCACTCCAAAATGTGCTGGGATCGTTGGAACGATTGATTAAACCTACTCTGAAGTATAATTCGATTTATTTTTTTTGTTTCATCCTTCAGAAAAACGTTATGCATATTCGCTGCTGCCACAATTTCTGTATAGCTGCTCTCCAACGGAGACATAGAAATAGAATGGCTGTTAACAGCTTCCTTTAATTCTGCTGCAATTTTTATGAGGTTTTCTTCATTTATTTGGTAAAATTCCTTCACCCGACTTCTGAATGAAAAGTGTGGTTTCGTCTCAAGCTCGCACAGTTTTAAGCTAATTTCCATTTGCAGACTAGACTGGAACCAATATAAGCTGTGACTGCATTTTTTCTTTTAAATGCATTCCTGCACTGGCAATAGAGCTGGCATTATTTCCGAAATGCTGGATTTCTCTGCAATCATATTCTTCACAGAGGCTTCCAACGACTGCATTATCTGAATTAGTCCTTCTACGATCTCCCACTGTACACTTGATAGTGTTTTTCTTCTTTCAGTCTCTGCACTTTCTGCAGCATATGTCCAGGGTATTTTTAATTTTGAAGAATATGTTTGTAGATTTTTAAAGAGTCATGAACGTACAAAAACCTTCACTCTTTATATCGTCTATGTTTTGGTGTAAATGGTAAAGAGATTGCTGCAATCGTTAGCGGACGTATGGAAGTGAGTAGAAATAGATTCACATTCCTTTATGGTTTTCAGTACATCACTGCATTCATTGAGTACATGAAAGAACACAGAATCGACTAGAGAAAGTGAGTATAACTCTGTTGATGAGGTTTAAAAAATCTCATTGGCTACGTTCTTTCTAGTCATACACATTATTTTAGTAAATTATGCTTAAATTTTCCTGTTTACACTGTCACAGATGTCGGATATGAATTCACTGTAAAAAAAAACCTTTTCGCGAGATATTATATTGAAGATTGGTGTTCTGCGTGAAGCGAATAAATCCGGCTTTCTCCACGATAGCTGGGTCCTGACCTAGCAGAATCATTTCCACAATTTCGTTGCTTAATTTCAATGCTCATGAAGCATTTGCATTCCAAACTTTGACTTTTCGAGTTGTCGATTGCTTCTCTGAACCTGTAATATCGATTCCATGTTCAATGCAATAATTTTTATGGTGGACTCTCAACTAAGGCATCAAAGAGGTCCTCGAAGCTCTTCTTTCTATACCGCCACAAGAGACTTTTTTATTGTCTGGACACAAACGCACAAAGCCTTGATGTCACCACTGCATTCTCTAAATACACGCCACACTGAACTTTTTTTGTTGGCTCATCATTAAGTTTTTTCCGCACAATCAAAAAAGAAATTATAGCCTGATCTTGCAATTTGCAATCTATCGCCCACAATGCTAAGTGCTAAGCTCCTAACTAACTGAAAGTTGCAAGTCAACTGACAACTAACTAAATTTATTAATTAAATTTATTTATTTAACTTCTTATTAATTATTTATATTTAAAGGCAGAAAGATTAATATTTAACTGCGTAAATAATGACTTCAGAAAATAAAAATATATTCAGTTATAAAGAAGCTGAGAATATATATTTCCTGCTTTGCAGATCTTATAATCTAATTTTAGCTCAAACTAAAGTGTTAAAAATCTTTTAAGAAATAAATACTTATTCGCAATTTACATCTTGTATCAAAAATCATTTTTTCCCTACAATCGAAAAATTAAACGCCACACAGAGCGTGATTGAGCAGAAAGTAAAAATATATTATCTACTGTCAAAGTGATTACTAATTTCCTATTTAACTTTTAATAAGTATATTAACCAATACTTCTAATTTAAAAGGCAAATTATCTGTTTCTTTCATTCATCTCTGAGATACTTAGAAGTTTTATGTCAAAGCTTAAATAAAAGGAATTTATTCAGGTATCAAGTCATTATTCTCTTTAAATAACTATAGTTATGTATTAAAAGTATTTTAAAAATGTAAAAAGAAATACAGAGGATTTCTCATTATCAGTAAACAGTTTCTGAAAAGAAATACTGAAAATTTGAAAAGACGTGTCTCTGGAACCCCCCATATTGGTCATTCTACACTACGGCGTTCAGTTGACCATAATTCCTATTATGCCTAAGCTGTAGATAGTTTATTCTTCTATTTCAAAGAAATTCGCTGTGATACCTGTGATTCTGTTTCATTATCGATTTTCAAAAATGAGTGAGGATGAAAGCAAATCATGGCGTTTATTTGAAATTATTGAAAAAATTGAGGACTGTTTGAAAATAAAATGCACTTTATTTGACACGGAGTTTATCGTTTCACGTAGTGGTTATGAAAAGGCGGTATATTTGACGAGTTTTGTGTTTAGTCGTCCACTTGATTGGATGGAAGAGTGTAACGATTATAATAGTCACCCCAGTACTTCAGTTCAATCTTCTTGGGAAATAAATCATGCAGAGGCAGTAATGCTTCAATATGCTATTGGGGAACTTATAGAACTGGATAATGTGCCAACTTCAGTGGACAAAAAGAGGATTCAGAAGATTAATGTCTAAAACAGCGCTCCAATATAAAATACCATGTCGGAAATATTTTTCTACAAAAATTCTACCGGCCATGTTCAAAAGAGTCAAAGAAGCCGTAGAACTAGTCTTATCGGAAGTACAGTGGATGTCTCTAACATCATATATTTGAAGCTGCAGCGGAACACGCTACAGTTTTATTAGTTGGACTATGCATTGGTTGGATGATCATTTCGAAAAGCGTAGTGCTGCATTAAAGGTAGATTCATTTCCCGGTAGTCATACAGGAGACGCAATATCAGACAAATTAACAGATCTGTTAGCATCTTGGGGGCCTTGATAAAGTTCGGGTACATTTGTTAATGTGAGAGAAATGTGGGAATATGGCCAAAGAATGCAGCGTAAGCGACATAGGCAGTAAAGGGTTACTATTCATACACTTCAATTGGTCTTTAAGAATACTATTGAAAGAATTGAAACTGTCAGCATATTAATAAAAAAATGTGAAAAGATTTCTAAGTTTTTCCATAAACCATCACCTGCAACTACAAAATGAGTGCAAATTCAAGGAGATTTAAGTATGAAAGTTATAAGATTAAAACAAGATGTCCCTGCAAGGTCGAATTCCTCGTGCTACTTAATGTTTCCCTTCTTGGAGCTAAAGATTTGTCTTGATTTGTTTTCTGAGGCTGAAGACGATGATTCGAAAAGTTTGACGTGCACAGAATGGAGAAATCCTAGAAGAATTAGCCAATCTCTTGCAGCCATTTACCTTATACCTGAAGAGATTCCAACAATAAGAACCTTACAGTAATCTAACTGGAAAAAGCGATTTGAGGACTTGAAAAGCAACATCAACTTTATAATGTCAAAATTCTTAGATCCACGTTTCAAAACTGTCTGTTTTTCTACGAACTGCTTCGAAAGGATTAAGAAGATTCCGGAAACCGGCAGGACACTTTTAACGAGATTATTGCTAGTTCACATACGAAATCGTGCACGACTCCGATTTTGGAAGCAGAAATTGACGTGTCTTTAAAGTATTCCCAATTTTGTTCGGAATTTAATCAATCACTTTCTAAAAGATAATTCCTAAACCTCTTTTCAGTACAAATTCTTGACATATGTGTAAATATACTTCTTGCTAGGACACGCACTTTTTATTTTATTTGTGAAAAATAACATTGAAAATCACAAAAATAAATAAAAAATTTGTGCAAAACGACCAAAGTTCTTGAACTATCTTTAACTATACCTAATTAAGTACAAAAATCAAACTATAAAGACTCACATAAATACTGCGATCTAAAAGAGATCTTTTTGATAAAGTTGTATTCAAGCATTCCAAATGCAATGAATAAATATCTGAATGCGAAGCGCGAGATTCATCAGACGCACGCTCTAGGCGGGCTTGAACTCGCGAGCCGCGCGCGTAGCGCGCGATAAGAATGTGCCCACGAAGCAGGGAGATATTTTTCTAATGTATTCGTATGCTGAAAAAACCACAAATGTTCATGTATGGAATTAAATAGTAATTAAATGTTAATTTTTTTTCTTTTTTGTCCTCCAGGAACGTGAAAAAATGGAAAGTCAAGAGAATTTAAAAAATCTGCACATAAAAATTTTTTAAAAAATTTTGAACGCGATAAGCGAGCTGCATATCTAAATGTATCGATTCCTAATCAATTATATTTTTTTAGGAATCCCAAGCGCCAATTTTTCGGGATGTAATTATTTCAAATTCCAGAATTTTTTATTTTCGATCTACCCTGCACGCATTTTGCGAACGCAGTATATGAAAATTATGTGGTATCTTTTTCAATTTTTCAGTATCTACGCCATTACATATTATATCTTTTTTATTGTTCTTCTTAAATTTAATCGATCTTTCGTTCAATTTGGAAATCCGTCAGAAAATTTTAAAAAGATTTTAAATTCATAAGTTTAGATAAATCAGCTTTTATTCATTTTTAAAGAAAAAGACTAGTAAAAAAGCAGTAGTTGCTTTGAGAAAAATTTGACATCAGTTAAAAAATAAATAATAAAATTTAAGAGAATTTTAAGAGAGTTTTGAATTTAAAAAATTGTTTAGTTCTTAGTTCTTATTACGTCTCAGAAAAAATTTGGGAATCGCCGCTCAATTTTCATCATAAGTCTCAACTTTTTCGTTGAAATTTATTTTTTAAATAAGCTCAAGAAAATTTGGAGTTTTCACCATTTTGAGTTCTCTAAAATCATATGTACACATATTGTAAATGTTACCTTTATCAGTATAAACATATTATACAAAAAAAATTATAAAAAGAGTGGAAATTGAAATTACTCAGATTTCTACATTGTAGAAAAGTAGGAAAGTCTGCAGAAGGTGAAAGGAAAAAACGCAGGTAGTGATTCATAAAATTTAAGATAAGTGCATATGTGTTTTAATTTTAAAGACAGGATCGAATTCGGCCAGAATTCCGCCGGAATTTGCCTGATAAATCCGGCTGGTAGGATGTTCGGTTTCCTATCAATTCGGTAAGCAGTAATCTAAACCGTTTCAAATTCTTCAGGAGTAGTAGGATAGGTATAGCAGTATTATTCTGCGGCAGTATCGAGCATGTGACCGGAATACGCCGAACGCAGTACCTGACATACTGTTTGTCCCATCTCTATTCACTATTTGTGGATAAACCTTCAAGCTTTCCAACAGACAGATGATAAGTAAATGAAGGGTTGAATTGAAAGCTTTGCGGTAGACAATCCAGGCCATTGACAGGACGCGCTGATGGGCTGCTATGTCTTTGCAGACGCACCTCTTAATTAACACGTTCTCTCGGCATCCTGCCACACCTTTTTTCGAGCGACGTTATTCCTACATCTCTCTACACAGGCCTAGTTCTTCGAAAATCCTGCTGTTTAGCACAGCTGTAAATAAATTATACAGTGTGTTCAAACAATTTATTGGTCTCTAAGTTTATGGGTTGAAAAAGTCACCTTCTCTCGGTAGGAGTATAGTCTGTCCCAATTTATATATGAGATAAATATGAGGGCCACATGTTTGTGTGTAGAAGTAAACTTCCTCCGCCAGTAGTCTTGGAAGCGGAAGATATTATCAGTATCTTCTTTCAGCTTCAGCGTTTTCGGGATCTTGGATACCTCTCTTCAAAAAGCCTCTACGTCGTTTGGCTTGGGTAGATTTTGCCAGAAACAGGAAGAACGCTGAAGAGGCGCAATGGGTCAGCAGGAAACTGTTGAATCTCCCTGGTACATCTCTCCCTCTTTTGTATTCTTCTCCTCACATCAGATAAAACCCGAATTTTGTAAACAATTGTCAGCAGCTTTGACCTGTTTAGTGTGTGATTGTTAACGAAACCTACAAACGTTAACGAAACTAACGAACGTTAACGAAATTAAACCTCGAGCAGAACCAATTACTGAAAAAGACATCATCGTCGGGAATCATGTAACATGTATCTTTGTATTGCGCAAACATTAGATGAGCTAGTTCGCATTGATAAAGTCATGATGGATATAGAACTAACATTCAGAAATGAACCAGTCACGGCAAAACCATATAAACTGAGCACAAAGGATAAGGAGGAGCTTGACGAAATTGTAACCGAATATAAACAGGTCGGAATCGTCTCCGAGACGATATCATTGTTTGCAAGTCCTGCCTTTCTTGTACGAAAAAAATATGGAACGGGTAGAATGGTATTTTACTATCGAGCACTGAACACGAAAACTGTCAAAGTTAATTATCCAATGCCAAATTCTGAAGATGCACTAGAATACTTGTCAGAAGGAGAATGTTTCGTTTCTCTAGACCTAATCCGAAAATTACTAAGCATTCTCGACTAATTTAAAGATGCTGGACTTACATCAAATCTCGTTTAGCGTCGTTTTGGGATGAAATCGGTCAAATTTCTCGGATTTAGGTTAGGAAAATATGGATCTAACCTAGCGATGCCAAAACAGAACGATACAAAAATTTTAACAACCGACAAACGTGCATGAAGTAGTAGTAATAATCAGGTAATAGTGCCAAAGTACAAAGAATTTGATCTGGGGAGAAGAGTAAAACAAAAGTTTTATTGAGCTAAAGAAAAAATAAATCTGTCTACCGATTTAAATGATTTATAGTCCATCAGCCATAATTACAAGCTTCACACGAACGCATTCTCAGACGGAATTTGCCGAATGCTTTTGCAAAGCAACAATAATGATTTACGGCTAGTATACGCTTGGATTGAAATTTTTTATAGACACTGACTGTGAAGCGTTGATCTATATGAATGCGTTAAAAGCTAAACACCCACATATTGTGAGGTGGTTTGGTATTATTGCGGATTTCGACTTCACGTTTCGTCATGAAAGCAGCAAGCAAATGGCTCATGTAGATGCGTTGTCCCAAGCACCCGTTGGTGCTCCAGATGATGTAATCGACGAAAATATCGTATTTCTATTATAATTCAAACGCGCGAAGATAGGTTGCTCATGTTTCAGCAGTCACATTCTTAAGATGTTCTTAAGAAGATTAAAATTTAAAGTAAAAGCGAAAATGTGCGCAATGAAGCAAAGGTGTTACGAGATGGAATGTTATATCGCGTCGAAAAAGAAAACGGTACGAAAAGAGAATTGTACGTAGTACCATGTGCATTGCGAAAAACTGTCGTAATATGTAATCATGATCTATGAGCCCATGGTGGAAAGCACTGCTGCTCACGTACGAGAATTTTATTACTTTCTTCGGATGAAAAATTATATTAAAATTATACTAAAATTCATATTAAATCATATATAAATCATATTAAATCCTAAGTAAGTCTGGAAGACAAGAAGACGAATTACATCTAATTCCTCCAGGTAAACGTCCTTTCAAGACCATGAATGTTGAGCATATGGTTCGTTTGTAGAAACTCATCGCAAAAAAGTAAATATTAGGAATAATTGACAATTTAACCAAGTTTTCTCTAAATAAAGCGATCCAAAATTCGAGCGCTAAAAGCAATGTTACAAGGTTGAAAAAAAAATCTTCGAAAGGTTTAGGCTGCCTGATAGAATTGTAACCGATAGGGCGTTACGTCAAAAGCCTTTGAAAAATTTACAAAACAAAATGGAACCAAGTATGTAGTGAATCCTAGCCGTCCACCACAAGTCAATGGGCTCATACAGTGTCTGAAGGGAACAATTTTACTTGCATACGTGCGAGCATGGGATGTTCGGAAGCTGGGACATGGGATACGATTCTTCCACACCATCAACGGGATTTCAATACCGCAATTTTAAAAGCAACCGGCCTTTCACCTTTTGAAGCGCTAAATGGCTACATACCACAGTTTCGCGAGGACGTATTGGGTTGTTCTACAGAAAATAGCGAAACGTCTGGATTCCTTGGGAAGCTACAAAATGAAATTAGAAATCATATTGAATACGAAAAAAGACATAAAAAGCGTTACGACGCAACGCGTTTAAAGAATATCCCGTACAATGTGGGCGATATTGTATTTATGCAATGTAACCGGGTTGCGACAGGCGAGTCAACAAATCTCCAGCCAAAATTTAAAGGGCATCTGGTCATTATAAAGGTTTTACACAACGATATTTATGCGGTTACAAGCTAAAGAAATCAAGGCGCGCAACGATCTTCAACAACCGCACACGTTAGCCAGTTGAAAATCTGAAATTCGAATAATGAAAACGAAAACGACGATTGTATAACCAAATCTGAAGATGTAAGCGACAACGGAATAAAAAAAAAAGTAACCGAAAAGGATCGTGAAAACCCTCTGTCAACTAAATTTAAAACCAAGCCGAAAGTTGTCATAGAACCAAGAAATAAGCGAAATACTAAGGTTCCCAACTATTTAAAAGATTTTGATTTATATACAAGATTTTTGATTTGACGTGTTTTTTGATTTTTTAAGAAGCAACTTAGAATTTTCCAAAAACCTTTATAATGTATGTGTATACATGGGTGATACATGTGTGTGTATGTGCCGGAAGTAAGAAATAACTAGAATCCTCTATAATTCGGAAGAGGGTAAGAGTGCTTGAGCTGAGAGAAGAAGTCACGAGAAATCAGGGGGATTAGTTAGTATATAAAGGGCGAGGAGTTGCGTTAGACTTTTGTTTCTTGTATTAGGTGCGAGTGCACGAAATGTATCAAAGTTCATTCTGATGGTTTTAATAAACTAAACTATCTTATTCAATCTTAAATTCGGATTTCAAGTTATTTTATACTATGATTGTGCCTAGAGTTCGGCTTTCTGGGCATAGCCCCTAAAATGTCAATGTTCATTTTAAACTGGCAAATACGATTATTGCAATAAAAGTAATTTTTATTCACTTACGGCTATTGAACTCAAGCCCTAATCTCAAGTAACATGAAAAATCGAAAAGTTCAATGGAGTAAAATAAAGCAATAGCATTTTGAGGTCAGATTTTCTGGCCCACCTCCTTATAAATTTTTTTTGTTTAAATCAACATACCCAAATTCTTAAGAAAGATTTTAGAAATAATTTTCAAATATCTAAAATATCTACTTTACCAATGTATTATGTAGTTATTACTTTTAAATCGTAAAACGTGCTTCCTACTCCAAACTCTGCGTTATCCACCACACACTAAATTTGTTTAGTAAATTACAAAAAAGATTGAAATTTTCTGACCAGCCTTGTATAAGCCACAAAAAGAGACTAGTAGTAAATTTTGCAGTTTATATTATAGCGAGAACTGGTATAATTGCCTTAACATTATTTGGTAAAAACATTACATTAGAAAATTCATCGTTGTAGGATACGAAGCATACGAATTTAGTGCCCTCTTTCATTGCTGAAAAAAATTTTTTAAAATTTATTATAATTATTGCTATTTAACGAACAGTTTCTAAATACTCACTGCAAACTTTTAAAGAAATCATTTTTATTTTTTAATTAAAAGTTTTTTATCTATATTCATACTTTCAACTTCCTACCTTAGCTTCATATAATGTTGCACCGAAAAAAGGCCATTTTCTCGTACACGTTAGGTATATTCGAACACAGTCCAAAACACTACGTCCTCTAAGAGAGATCCATTTTTCTTGTAACTTTTCCTGTAATTCTCTAAGAATTAAAAAAAATTATACTGTAATTTTGTATGTTTTATGATGTGAAATACTTCAGAGATTCTTGAACTAACCTCAGTTGCTCACATGTTATATTGGACCGATACCTAAGGGGATAAAACTTATCTAGAGATTGCAGAACCATATGATTTCCACTTCCTTGTCCGCTTCCCCATGCCTTCTCCACGTTAAATTCGCCCAAATCGATCTAAAACATTAGTAATTGTTACTAAATGAAACCTAAAAATTATAACGCATAATCGTGAAATTATATTTTAATACTTGAGCCATCAATGCTGCTAGTTCAAACGCTAATTCACGATTAAGTGGAAATTTTCCTTGCACGACTTGTTGATTTACTTGATAACAGAGTAATAGTCTCTCTCTGTCTGTTTCCATTTTAGCCGCTTGACGCCAATAGCACCTTGATTTGTACGTTAACTGAATCACTCTCGTATTTTCAAATTTTCCGGATCCCTTTTCTCTTAAAGCAGTTTCCCATTTCGAAATGATATCACAAAGCTGGAAACACACAATAGTATAAGTTAAAAAAAATGCAGTACTGTTTTTCACCTAGTTTTTAAAGGCTAAGTCCATTAGTAACACTAAAGTTATGAGAGAATGTAGTAATTTATAAGCATTTCTACCTGAATATACATATGTGGCTAATTAAAACTAACTGCAAGTTGCTTGGAAATGGAACTGAGGACATGAAAATGACAACAGGATAAGGAACCATTTTTCGAAATTTAGTTTTTAAAGATTTTAATTAACTTAAGACACTATTTATCGATACACATTAGGAATATGAGAACAACATTTCACTTTTCACCAGAAAATTAAATTTAAAAAATTCGAGAATGACAGTTGGATAAGAATCATTGAGTTTTTACGGCCTCAAACACAGAAAACTTTATGTGAAAAATGTTTTCACCTTCTTAAAACATTTTATATAACGACCACAGACTTCTAAAATTTCGAATGAATATTGTATTATGTAGTATAGAAATAGTTTTATTTTTTAACTGATCTACCTGTCATTTTCATTACATTATAAACTCTTAAAGTCCAGTGCAAACAGTTGTCGAAATTTTGGAATTTGAAAGAACTTATATTTAAAAAAATAGGTTAAACTACCAGCACAGAGTCCGACTGGAAGAATCTGCTATCTATGAAACTGGCATCGGCTCCAAGTATAACCGCGGTAAATCACACCTATGGCCACGTTAAACATAATGTGGATATGCCACAAGGCACGACGACATCGTAATGACGGGTCGGTGAAACCTTTGTGTGTCTCGTGGAAACGAAGCGACCCAAGGATTACAGCTTTCTGCATCTAGCAAGCGTGTATGACTCTGAGGTTACGAATCAATGATTATTTTGCACCTATGAGTGCAGGAGAGGATGGAGCCGAGAATTCAATCACGAATATAGTTCGTTTTCGAAGTCTCGACGAACGTTGTCAGGCCTCGCGTACGCAATGGACACTACTGTCTGAAAATCGTAATTCCAGAAAAGCTGGCACTTTCCGTTTTGGAGAACTGACTGTATCTCTCAAAAAGCGTTTGGCAACGCATGGCCGTGGTTAACAACGTATAAACGATAAAGCTGGTAATAAGGCATTCATAGGGTCGCATTATGTCTACAGAGATACGTCATTTTTGCGTGACTGGGACACCCGGATAGTATGTGCAGCGTATGCATGACACGCCAGTGTCTCCAGAACGTGGGATTTTTCGGTTCCCACCACTCTCCCGTATGGGAGAAACACATTCAAACGCAGTGTGTCGGTGAATCGGCTCTGCTAAATGCTGCGTAGGCCAGCCTCATGTAGAGCCGAAAATGCACGAGCATGAACCCGAGCTCCCCCGACCTCACGATTAGTTTTCGGTGGCTAACTGGCTAATCTGGTTATTAGAAGGAGTTTTTAGGTAAAGTGAATCTTTCAGGGTATCAAGAGAATGAACGTATCTTCGTAGGAAAAACTTAAAAAATTAATTCTAAAAGAAAATTTAAAAAAGATTACGAAACATTTTTGATTATTCATGATGGGGAATTATTTTCACCAGCTTATTTTTTATTATTTCCTAAAATTTTTTAAAAGCACGTACAATATTTTTAAAGTGTATGCTACTTTAAAAAATAAACTTTCAAATTTGAGTAAATTTAAGAGATTTTAGAAATCATTTTGTAAAGTTTCACGAAAGATTATTTTAAAACATTTCAAGACATTGCAAAAAGAAATTCTCAAAGAATCTGAGAAACTTTAAAGAAGTTTTTTTTAATTTTGCAGAATCAACGACATTCAGGCAAAATTTGAATATTTTTAAAGATTATAAGATTAGAAGGTCTGAAAAAATTAGAAAAACAGAATTATTTTCCTAATTATCATGTGAAAATTTTTAATGATTTTTTATTTTGAAACATGTACTTTAAAAAGAAATAAAGAAGATTTTTAAACATATCAAGCGATTTCCTGAGATTTCGAAAAAGACTGTTGAAGGTTTTAAGGACAAATGTTTCAATTCGGTAAGATTAAGAAGTTTAAAAAATGTAAATAATTTAGTAAATTAGAATGTTATTCAGAAAGTCAATTAGAGTTTTAGAAAGGTAGGATAAACTTAAGGAGCTACAAAATAATCTCGAAAGGTGTCAAGAGAATAAACAAAGATTCTTAAAATGCTTGGGAAAATCTAGAAGATTACAGGCAATTTTTTTTTACATTTTGAATGATTTTTCCAATCTTTAATAAAAACTCCTGATAGATACCAATATATTGAAGAATTTATAACGTTTTAAATAGATAAGAAATTTTTATAATATTTTTTAAATCCTATAAAATCAAAAAATTTCTTTAAAATCTCTTAAAATATTTCCTGACAAACTCATAATACTTATTTTATTGAATATGAAATCCTTACAAAATCTATAATGTCAATTGTACTTATTTCAACATTACAAAATTTAGCTTTTGCAATTTTATTTTAAATTAAAAAAAATTGCAATTGGAAATTTATTGTAAATAATT
>JAAAKG020026769.1:0-19913 GCA_010014905.2 Druon quercuslanigerum | reverse complement strand
ATTAAAACAAAACGGAGATTTTATTTGTAACTCCAATTTATTTACGTTTCGGCATCACTGCGTGCCTTTTTCAAAAACATCTGAATAAATTAATACAATATTGTTAATTTAAATGTGTTTAAATAAGAACATAAAAAATAAATAAATAAATACAACATTTTACACATTGTCGGTCGAAGAAAGGATTGATTTTGGTTTTCCGAAATCGTTATATTATCTACCGAATCTCCTGATAATCTTTTTGATTTTTCCTAATTCGTTTACATAATAAAATATAATCTTGATAAAATTGAATAATACAGTCGTGCTTCTAAAAAAGAGCGCCGGGTGAAGTTTGATCATTAACGACTATCTCGTTTTGGGAACGCGACTATTTAAAACAATAATAATTAAAACTGCACTTTTTCTGATTTATCTATCCTTGCAATCTTTTTTAGCAAATGCTAGTTTTGATTATAGTGTATTTTAGTGTATTAACAAACGTTTACGCTCTATACGAAGGAAAAAAATAAAGAAGAGTCGAAGCGCTCTTACTGAGAGACCCAGACTCATTACAAGTGCGCGAGCTTTTCGGTATAGAGTGGGGGTACTACACTTCTCGAAAATTTCTTCCCCTACAGCTCCCTTAAGCGCTCTTAGAATCCAGATTCTATATTGTCGTACAAAAACAGTCTAAGGCACCGTTCAAAAACTTCGATACATTGCCAGGGGGGAGTTAACAGTTTTTGTGGCGTTTTGTAACGTAGGAAAATAAAAATGTAAATTACAATGTTTTTAAATCCTTAATGATTTATTTCCTTTGGTTAAAAAGTTCTCTATTTGGTAAAAAAAATTAGTAATTACATTTTCATTGAAAATTGAACTAATTGATTAAAAGTTAAAGTAATTTGATAAATTATTAACTGTTATATTTAAAAATTATGTTTTTACTTTAAGTTGAACTTCTTTCATATAAATTTATTTTATTGGTTAAAGATTGAAGTATTTTTTGAAAATTCTTTCTTGGTGTATCTTTTAAACTAAAAATTTAACTAGACTATATTTCACAAAAAATGGATTGCTTTTAGTTAAAAATTCAACAATTTGGTTAAAAATTCATGTATTTTTTGGCAAATTTTTCTGTTATGGTAGAAAATTCAATTTTTTGAGTAAAAATTTACATTCTTGATAGAAAGTTAAATTACTTTGGTAAACATTTATTGTATTAGTTTAAAATCATTCGATTTTAGTTGGAAAATCAACTAATGAATTTTCTACTGAGAATTGAACTTTTTTATAAAAAAATACCTATTTATTTGAAAGTTAAACTTCTTTTTTAAATTTTTATTTTAATATTTGAAGACATATCTTTTTAGTCAGAATCTAAACAATTTTTTTGAAAAGTTGTTGTTAATGCTCAGTTGAAAAACAGTTTTTTGAAAAAAATATATAATTATTCCATATTTATTTTAAAAAACTGATAGTTTTTAATTTAAAATTCAAATATTTTATTCAAAATTAACTTTTCAAAAAACCTATTGTTTGGTCGAAAATGTGTCTTTTTCCCCTAAGTTTTCTACTTTCTTTTTAAAAATTTGTCTTTTAGGGTTGAAAATTTTATTATTTTGGTAGAAAATTTAATTATTTGTTTGAAAATTAACTATTTCATAAAATTTTTTATATTTTTAGGTCAAGGATACAAGTATTTTATTTAAAAACTATTTTTTGTTACATACAACTGTTTTTAATTTAAAATTAAAATATTATTGTTTTAATATCAACTATTACATTTTTTGTTGAAAATTAACTTTCCTTTATTAAAAATCTAACTAATTGGCTAAAATTGAATTTTTTTGTTAACAATTCTTGTTTTTTTTTGTTTTTCTTAGATATTCATTATTATAATTGATAATTTAATTATTTTTGTCCCTTTTTATCGAAAATGTAAATGTTTGGTTGAAAGTTTGTATTTTGAGATAGAGAACTTATTTTGGATTAAAATTTTTACTTCCAAAAATATTTGATTCAAAAGTTAACTATTTGGTTAAAAATTTGTCGCTTTTTCTTGAAAGTTTAATTACTTGGTTATAAATGCAATTGTTTGGTTCATAAATCATTCTTTCTTGTTGAAAATTAAAATAACTTCTTGAAATTTTAACGAAGTTGTTAAAAAGTAATCTTTTTTTTAAAATTCATATTTATAAATAAAAAATTCATCTTTTCGGTCAAAAGTTATCTGTATTCTAAAAAATCGCATAGCTTTTACTATTTTTTTAAACACGCAATTTTTTATTGTTGAGGTTAATTCTTTTTTGTTTGAAAATTTGACCATTTTGTTAAAAAATCATCTTTGTAGTTTGAAAATCTCATAATTTGTTAAAACTTTAATCAATTTTTTTATATTTTCTTTCTTTTATTCGGAACTAAAACTATTCGGTTGTAAAGGATCCTCTTTTTAGAAGTTGTTTTAAATGTTTTTTGTAATTTAAAATGAAGCTTCCATTATTCTAGCGTGATTCTGTATAGCTCGCGCGCGAATTTCAAGCGAGAAAATACACTCCATTTTCAATTACAAAAAACAATAACGGGAATGACGTTTTCGGGAAAGAGAGCTGAACCGACTGGTTAAATTGCCTTTAGATTGTGTGCATAAAGTGTGGTGTTCGGCAGCTCAGCCGTTAGGATTTGTTTTACCCCTGGCGTATTTGATAGCCGTTTGAAGCGCCTTGAGTGAGGGTGCTTGTGGCTCTTTTCTTTTAAAATTTACTCGTATATCTATTTTCCACGCTTTTATAAACTATTTACAAATTTTGAGATGGACATCCTGTAATTGTTTGAAATCCGTTGAGGCGCATTTTGAATATTGGTTTAATGACACTTTAGTCAAGTTCGAATGTATATTTTAGAAAAATATAAATTTTATTAGTCAAAATGTAATTAGTTATTTCACAGCAAAAAGAACAAATTTTGATTAAAGTTACGGTTAGTAGTTTAGAGGATTTAATTTAAAAAATTATATTCTTTGGAAAATTTGATGCTGAAAGTAAAAAAGTAAGAACATTTACAATTGAATATTTAAATAATGCAAGCTTCGAGTTAAAATTGTTGCATGCATTTTAATTCTTACGAATTGACAATCTCAAGGTGTCAAATAAATTATCACGCTTTAATACAAGTTTGTATGACTTGCATTTTAGAAAGGATAAAAGGTATCCTTGAAAAATAATTAGAGGCTGTTAAGAGGTAAGTAGAATGAGTTGACAGTTCTATAATTAGAAATTGTTTTGTCCTGATCTTGCATGATGATATTGTTATCAAACTACTTTTATACCTAAAAGAGGCGTCTGCTCATGGAGTAAAAACTAATCTCGAGCCATTTCAGCTATCATTTTCTTATTCGCGTGCGTAACACCTCTTGCTGTGAAACGTCAAATCGTGCGACGCGCAACTACTTAATTTATTCTCAAGTTCCTCATTCCCTCTCTATTAATAAGGTTCATTGCACTTTGCTTTCTTTACATTCTAATCAAGATTAAAGCTCTACTCTTATGCTACAATAAATTTACCATATTCCACTATTTACACAATAGCTCGTAATGGCTTTTTAAAACGTTTTTAACGGTTTACGAAAAAAATGTATATATCTTGAACGAATTTCGTACATATTTTAAATGAACAATGGGCGGAAACATAAAATGAAACAAGGAAAAAGAAAAGAGGCCAATATGACCTGACACTTTCGAGATTTCGCATTTCAAATAAAAGTGATTAGTTTCGTACCCAGAGGACGGGCGGCTACTATAAGATGGGATCACATGAACTCCCATCTAATGCAACGCTGCTGAAGACTAGTGATCTTCTCAGTATAAAAACATCACCCCAAGACAACTCTCTCGGTTCCACCTAACCCCCCCCCCCCCTGTCCATTCCTTCCTTATTAACTGAAGCTTGGTGGGACGGACGTTATAACTACAGTTTCCACCATATGAAGAATTACTTCTTAACATGAACATGATTTCGACTCGCAAAATAAACTTATTGCATAAAGGTGGTAGTTGGGCAAATAATCTAAACAATGAATAATACAAACAATAAAGAAGCCTCGAAAGAAGTGAAACTTTAATTGACAAAAGGCATGCACACGGAAAATGTAAAGATCAAGTTGCAGGCGACGAATGAAGACTGGGTGTTTGGAATGCTAGGGGGTGAATGATCTCAAGTTAAAAGAATTACGAGAAACTATGCATGTAAGGAAACTAGATATTTTATGTGTACCTGAGACAAAGGAAAAGCGAAGCGAAAGTAGGGACATAAAAACGGGTTGTTGAAAGGCAGATTTGAAATATGGTTAGGAGTAGATAGTAAAACACATCGTAGGCAAAGAGTACGTCTCATTTTGAATGAAAAAGTAAAGCGGCATCTCGGAGATCATGATTTTGTATCTCCCAGATTGCTGTGGGCTAGAATGAAAGTAAGAATCTGAAGATTATTTATCATAGCATGTTACGCGTCAGTTGACAGTGATCCCAGAGAAATGAAAGACGCCTTCTAAGACACTTTAAATGATACGATGAATATTTGCAACCATGGTGAAAGAATAATTCTACTAGGAGACATGATGGATGGGTTGGCATCCAAAATGAGGATACAGAAAGAGTACTAGGTAATTTTGGGGATCCAAGAACAAACTATAACGGAGATAAATTAGTTGGCTTATGCTTAAAAAAGGGTCTGTTTATTACAAATACTTGGATCAGGCACAAAATGATCCACATGTACACCTAGTATAAATAAAATAGCCACAGTCGAACTTAGGTCAACTTAGGTCGAAGATGGAGAAAAAAGAGAACCAAGAAAGAAAAACAAACGCGAATCAAAATTGAGAACCTACAGAAACCAGATGTGCGAATAGATTTCCAAAATAAGATAATCGAAAGCATAGGTAAGGTAACTTGGGAGGCGCTCGTACGAAATAAAGATATAGAAGGCGCATGGACTATGTTCCGGGATATTATTGTTAGATGTGTGATCAATGTGTGTGGTACCGCGGTTATAGGAAGAATGTTTGGTGATGCATGCATTAGGCTGCCCAAAAAACAAAGAAAGAAGCGTGCAGGAGAACTTTGAACATGGCTGGTCTTAGCGATGTGGAAAGAAGTGGACGTATTAATGATTACAGACGCAAAAAGAGGATACTCAAAGGATTAATTAGAGAAAGTAGAGATAAAATTAGAGCAGAAGAAAAGAAGAAAATACAAAACGACTTTAAAGGATGCAAGAAACTACTTCATAAAGCAATGAAGGGAATTAAAAGTACAGAATTTGGTAAATTGAGAAATAGCAAAGGGGAAATGCAATATGAGGCAGGTGGGGTTAGAGACGCTTTCAGGGATCATTTAAGAGTCCCCTTAAACCATAAAAATCATATACATGTCGAAAAAAATGAAATTTTGAAACTTTTTGTATAAAAAGAACTGTTTAAACAAATTTTTAGTTAAATAATAGTAACAGATTAAAAATCAGTGTCACTCGAAAAGTATGTAAAGCATACGCATGTTGCAAAATATGTAATTTTGTATAAAAGTTTGTGTCTGAAAATTGTTTAAACAAATTAATTTTGCAAATTTGATAGCAGAATCGTAATCAGCTACCCGAAAAACATAAGAAATGATGAATACTTCTATTCAGATCCACGAAATTCAACATTAATTTTTGCAGTTATGTGTCAAATTTTCAAACGCGTTTTCCTTAAAAGAACGTTTTTCGAATTGGTGGAAGTCCTACAGGGCGCAAAAATGGAGCAATCGTTATGAAATTTTTTACTCATGTTCTTTAGGATTTTGTGCATCCATGGTAGTAGAATTGGGAAAATATATTAAAAATTGTTCATTTAAAAAAATAACTAGTAACGAAAAAATATCCAAAAACGCATTTTTTGTTCAAAAGCTCATAATGTTCGCATTTTTTATGTTTTTTTCACAACTCTACTACCACGAATGCGGAAAAGTGTCTATATTAGGAAAATATTTTCCTTTTGCGTTTCAGATTTTATTTGCGGGTGTTAGGACTTCCACCATGAGGAAGAGTCACCGCCGACTGGACGCCATTGTTCAATACATCCCTTCCCCCCCTTTACTTGGATCGCCAAAAAAAATTTTTTAAAGCTACAATAAACTTTTTCCTACAACTCTGCAAAAATTTCATCCTTTTACTAATTATCCTTTCCGAGAAAAAAATTTCAGAAAAAACAGCACTTTTTCGGGCCAACAAGGTAGAAACCCTCCTTAACCTTCCTCTGCTTTTGACGGTAAGTTCTTTGCTATAAATTTTCTCCGTTTTAATTAAATTGTCTATAATTTCTATAGTTTCTATAATTTCTATAATTTTACATAATAAATATTAACTTTTTTACAGATAGCCAGCTGCATGACAACCTACCTAGTAATATTATTATCACCAAATAATTTGTAATTAGATCAGGAAAAGAAAAATATATCCTTTGAAGTTAAAACAATGTTGAAAAACTAAACATAAAAAAGCAAATCATTTTTGCAATTGAATAAAATTTATATGTACAGGACAGACGGGGATATTTCCAAAAAATTCTGCTGCACGCGCTGAATGTTACGTTATTTTTAAGAACGCAGTTTTTTAAATAAATTTCATTATTTCTGACTACCATTTATTGTAATTTTTCCTAGACGGTAATAAAATCCTTGTACATTTTCTATTTTTATACTCTATATAGTTAACCCTTAGAAAGATTTATAAATTACGAAAAAAAGCTCAAAGAATATGGATCATTTCACCCTAATTCAAAGGAAATGATCACATCAGTAGTCACTACCACCCCAGGTGATGTCTGAAAATAACGTGATCTAAATCCCAGAGGACAGAAATAAATCTCCAAATGAACTCGGAACAATATTCACCAGGAAGGGGATTAATGTCAGACGATACAACACTAAGTCTGAGACAAGTTATTTATTGGATTTAGTTCCCTACAGTTTCTCTTTGGAGTCAAAATCTTGAGAAAAGAGCCGAAAGTAATATATCATGCCTTTTTCGTTATTCAAAATTAAGTGTTTTAAAATTCAATATAAAATGCGTGATATTTCATTCCGAAATATATTTTATTCTGAACAAACTAGTTAAATTTTCAACAAAACAAAAATAATAATTTATTTCCAAAAGAGATTCATTTTGAACAAAAGAGTTAAGTTTTTAAGCTAACAATAATTTTTAACCAAGAAAAATGATTTTTCATTAAGGCAGTTGAATTTTCAACCAAATGGTCGCATTTTTGGAAAAATGAAATTAAACTTCATTTAAAAATAGTTGCGTTTTCAACCATGCAGTTGAATTTTCAATCCAAAAGGACGATTTGTCATTCCAAAAGTACACATTTTTACAAACCAGTAAAATTTTCGACCAGAAAAGTTGTCCGTGAAATAATAATAATTAAATTTTTCATAAAAGAGTTGAATTTTCAAGCAAAATTTTGAATCTTCCACAAATAATTGAAGTTAAAAAAAAGATGTGTATCACTCTCAACCAAGCAGCTGAATTCTCAATTTAAAAAGACTATTACTTTAAAATAATATAATAGTTGATATTTCAAAAAATAAGAAGATTTTAATTTTTAATAAAAATCCGTTGAAATCAGCTAGTTATATTTTTAGTTAAGCAAGATGACTTTTATACCAAAAGAGGTGAATTTTTTAAACCAAGAATCTGAATTTTCAAGAAAAGATTGATTGAGACTCAAGTTTATGCAAAATAGTTTAATTTCCTATTAAAATAGAATAATTTTTAAGCTAAAGAGATTATTTTACTACAAAACAGTTGAATTTTCAATTCTAAAATATAAGTTTTTAAGCAAAATTGATTATTAAACAGTTGAATTCAAAGCCAAAAACGATTAATTATTAATCAAAATTGAAGTTGTTAAATCTCCAGTTGACAAAAGTGATTTTTAACATCAACATAATTTAGGAAAATATTTAAATTTTTTACTAAAAGGATGAACCTTTAACAAAAAAAGACAATCTTAACAAGGCAGTTCAATTTTTAACTTTAACTTTGATTTTTAAAATTTTTAATAAATTTCTAACCAAATGCTTGAATTCTGAACTAAAACTTATAAACTTCCAACTAAGAATGGTTCAGTTTCTACTTATAATATTCATTTTCAGCCAAAAAAGAACAAATTTAACAAAATAGTTATATTTTAACAACACATGATTAATTCTCTGTAAAAAATTTAATAGCTGAATGTACAACTAAACACGATAAATTTTCAACTAAAAATTAAAGGGTACTTTTAAGTTAACAATATTTTAAAAAATTAATTATTTTAGTTTAAAATTACTCTCTTCTGTTGGAAGTGAAACTATTTTCTTGAAAATCGATATTTTATAATTGGAACTTCTAATACTTGGGTAAAAATGGAACTACTTTTTTTTAAGAAAATTTACCTTTTCCATTTTTGGTTGAAAATGTACATTTTTTGTTGGAAATATTAACTATTACATTTTTTATTACTTTCATCTTTTTACGTAGAGAATTCTACTAGTTGTTTAAAAATGCAACTATTCTGTTGAGGATTAATTTTTTTTAAATTGAATTCTTCGGTTGCAAATATAACTATTTTGTTCAAAATTATTTTTCTTTTTGGTTCAAATATTACCTATTGTATTTTTCGTTGAGAATTCTGTTTGGTTACAAATTAAGCTTTTAGTTTGGAAATTAAACAGTCTTCCAAAAAATAGTTATTTCAGGCATGAAAATTAAACTACTATATGGTGCCGAATGCAACTGTTTTTTTTTTATTGAAGTTTCATTCTTTTTTTTTATTGAAAATTGGAACCTTTAATTAACATAATTTATTGAAAATTTGTTTCCTTAGCTTTTAAGTTGAACCTTTTGATTGTGAATGCAATTGTTTGGTCAAAAATTAATTTAGTAGTTTGTAAAAATTCAACTATTTGGTTGGCATATCTGCTTGCAAGTTCATCTTTGTCAGGTAGAAAAATAATTTATTTCTTTAGAAATTGAACTGTTTTGTTCAAAATTTAAACATTTTGTAGAAAATTAATGTATTTTCCTAAAAAGTTCATTATTCATAGCAGAAAATTCTACTGTCTTGTTTCAAATTCGTCTATTTGTATAAAAAATATTTGTCCTGCTGTATTGAAAATGCATAGTTCTTTGTTAAAAATTAAACTGTCGCCTTAAAAATTTCAATTAAATTGATAAAAATGCAACATTTTTTAGTTAAAGTTTTATTTTTTTTTTTTGGAAAATTTGACCATTTTGTTAAAAATCATTGATCTTTATAGGTAGAATATTCAACAATATGATAGAAATTTAAATATTTAGTTAAAAATTCATTAATTCTGTTATAAATTTTATTTTATTGTCAGAAACTTAAATATTTCAAAATTCATCTTTTGGAACTTCTAACCCCCCCCCCCCCCCCCCTGAGTGATACTTTTTCTATTGGTCTTAAAATGGAGAATGATACTTCGACAGACACCCACCCACCTCTAAACGTCTCACGTTAATTCTTGCGTTTTAGTAGTAAAAAAAAAAGAAATATTTTTGAAAATTAAAAAAGGGCAGAAATATGATATTTACTTCTAAATATTTTGTAATTCTTAAAAAAAAGTCTATATATTTGTTTCAAATTTAACGGGGTAATCACATGTCATTTTATCTGCAATAAAGAATGACAGGAACAAAGAATTTGAACTTTTTTTTTTTAAATCAAAAACTCTAAATGTGCTTTACAAATTCTATAAGTTTCATTGTGGAACAGGCAGTAGTGGATTTACCGAACAGGCAATGTAGGCAGCTGCTATTAGTCATAAGTTGCTATCAATAATAATATTTTATAACAAATAAACGCAGTGTTTTACGAAAAAAATTTGCTTTTTAAATTCTTATCAGAGAAGGTTTAGATTTGTGTAAAATTTGAAAACACTTTGTTTCGAATTAAAAAATTTTCTGTACGGTTATTCGTCGTATTTGAAAATACGAACATTGTCCCCTAAACACTTTTTTCGTTTTAAAAAAAAATTCCAGCATTATAGCACTTTCAAAATTAAAAAAATAAACGACATCAAAAACGTTAATTTTTAAAGGTCCTACAAGATTATCATAACAACTTTTTTAATTTAAAAAAAATGAAAATTCAAATTTTGGCGGCACATAATAAAAAAATTAAATAAATAAATAAAAAGATAAACACAAAAAGATCCAAAAATTTTTTATTATTCACTTTTTGATAGAGCACGTAGTTTTCTATTTTTATCCGTAAAAAAAATTCGTTTAAATTATATCTTCAATTTTTTTAGAGCTACTTTAACTCTAGGGTGCGTATTTAAGGTTTAAATCGTAAAAAACATTGAAAATAAATAAATTTAATTCATGGAAAACGACCCAATTTGCATTGAAAAGTATAATAACAAATTTATCTTTTTATATGACGATCACTTTAAAAAAAATTTAAACAAGATAATGAAAATACGTATGTTTTAATACCAATACGTATTATAAATTGTAAAAATATAAATAAATAATTTTTTGATAGGATGCTTAGTTTTTGTTTTAATTGTAAAAAAATGACATTAAAAATACTATTTAATAGTTTTTTTAAGGAGGTGCGCTTGTTTAATTATAAAAATAAGACGATACAAATACTTTTGTTCAAATACCAATTCATATTATGAATTTTAAGAATATACATTTATTGAAATTATTGATTTTTCATTGTAGCATAGAACAAAAATTAGTGCAAAATAAGAAGCAAACATTAAAGTAATCATGAAAAATGAAGTTTGTACATTACTTTGCAATATCTAAATAAGCAGTACCAGCCTGAGATGAAGAAATAAATATAATATATATTTGATATAATAGTATTGCACATGATGCAGAAAAGTTCACATTTTAGACAAAGTTGAATGCGAAGCACGAGACACGTGATGCGAATTTGTTCGTTAAAGCCGAAGGAGTTTTAAAAAAATAGAATTCAGAATCCCCAACTTAAAGTTTTGGATTTGTCGGCCTTTAATATCAAAATACCTGCGCACAAATGTGGGGGGAAATACAAGCACCGAGCGCTTACAGCGCCCGATGAGAATGTGCCCGCTAAGCAGGCAGATTTTTTGGCGCAGGCTTTTATCCCACTGTCGAACGTAACTATCACGCATATTAAAACGTGCCGGACTTCGAATGCAATTTTTTTTGCAAAAAAAATTGACAATATATAACCACTAGGAAACTTACAGAACTTTTAAAAGTCATTCAGAGCTGGTTGTCATGAAAAAATAAAAAATAAATTTAAATGGCGTATTTTGAAAATGCAATTTTTATTTCCTGGCTTATGAAATAAGATTTTATTACATAAAGATATGGAAATTTAGAATAAAAAATATCGAAAATCGCAAAGTACCATATCTGCGCTATGTTTTTGTATTATCCGAAAATATAAAAGTCACTATAAAAGTTAAATATAGGAGTAATACAAAAATCTTGCATCTCGATTAATTCGGATATCATTTCGCCGCATTTTTATTGCAAATTTGTATTTAAAAAAAACATAACCTAGCTGTTTATTCACGAAATGTACGCATAAAAAGAGGTGGACAAAGTTGATGTAAATTTATTGTCAAGGATATATTTTTATAGATAAAATTACTTCAATAATTTAAATAAATAAACATTTATTAGAGAGTACTGAATAGATTTTACAGTCCTGAAGCTGAAAAAAATGTTTTACAGTTGTTGACACCGTTGTTTTGTCACCAAAAATGTATTATAATATGACATTCAAGCATCATAAGTTTAAAGTTAGCGATGGTCAAGAATTCTGAAGTGATTAAATTAAAAATGATAAATTCCTTTTTTATCCTTCTTTTTTAATTTAAAAACAAAAGAAAAGAAAAATTAAGGATCTACTTCCTTTAACATATGTTATACAAAGAATTTAAATATAACCTCACATAAATATATGGAAACCATTTTATATTATAAAAGTTAGAAGTATTCATCTTTACGTTGTAGAATGTCCAAGTTAGTGTGCTAAAAAATCTTTTTTACTTACTAAATATTTTAAAAGTTTGAAATTAAAATTTCTTAACATGTGTGAGTCTAAAGGGATTACAAATATTTTATTTCAATTTTGCTTTGTGGTTAAAAATCGATAGAATTGTTTGAAAAAATATTAGAAGCAGTCCTACGCAAATGATAACTCTTGATAGGGTACAATGATTATCAAATAGTAGTATCATTAACTCAAAGCTTGAGTATAGAAGATTCTAGTAAAGTTGCTAAATTTAAATTTGGTCCGCGAAATTTCAAAATTTGAAAAAGCGCATCTAAAACGACACTCAACTTCGAATATTGGTTTAAAGTTATTTGACCTTTCCTAAATTTTTTCATTTCAGACATAACGTAGAAATTGCTGGAGGCCTAGGACCCACTCTGGGAAAAATATTTCGCATTGGTCTGATGGGAGTGAATGCCACAGCCTACCACGTCGATCTTGTCCTTCGTGTTCTCGATGATAGTATCAAACACGCAAAAACTCTGTCATCTAATTTGTAAACTTAATGTACTAAAGTCAATTATATCGTAATAATTAGGCTATAATAAATGAATTAAAATAATAAATATTGATAGTTAAGAAGAATAAGAAAAACTGTTCATACCCAGAAAAAAAGAATCCATTGAAAAGACTACTCTGTGAATTGCGTATCTGTCATTTGCAGATTCAGAAAGTTAAAACTGAATCGGTTTGCCACTATGCGAATTGCTCATTTTCTCAAGCAGCTTTGAATCTGCCATGTACTGCAATGACCGTTTCAAGCAAGGTCATATTGAATCGGTTTATTTCTTTTTAAATGAGACCGACTTTTTTGAGGTTAAGCTGCCAGATACGCAATTCAAGAGCCTTCAAAACCCATTCAAAAGAAGTGAATGGATTTTTGTTTCCTGGTTAGCACAAGCTGCACAAGTTTAGAAGCTTACCTAAAAAACGGTTTAGTAAAACTTTCTTCATGTGCATTATAACAGAAAATGTAAAAGGGAATATACTTATGATGTTTGAAATATTATTTGTAAAAGTGCAAAACTTACAAACATTACAAAACTTAGAAACGAGAATACTGTAAGATACAATACAAAATGCCACAGACATTATCACGATTGTTTATTCACTAAAACCACCGATATCAACATTCAACAAGTAGGCGTTTAATGATTTTGATACAATGATTAATGCGGCATGACTGTCGCGGTGATGTGCTTTCTATACATATATAAAACGTGTGTATGATCGAATTGCAATGACAAGAAAAAAGAATTTTTTAATTTTATAGACCGAGGTTTTGGCACAATGTGTACACATAATTAGCGTTCGGTTCAACCTAGAAAACGCGTTCGAGAAACGCACCTTCACATCTTACACTCTAAAAACGCAAAACATACAAAAATTTATGGCTATCATTCGTTCGTATAAAAAGTTTCTGGTTTCGGACTCATCTTCTTTGCGAGAATGGCCTCTCAGCAAAGTTCCAACTTTTTCTTTTTTCACACTTTTTAACAATTTTAATTGTAAGCGTATCTGAGCGAAAGTCGCTCCACTGATAAATACTGCCAGCGGTGCGTTAAACGAAATAATAGACTACCATTAATCGCAGTTTTAAGTAAACCAAGAGATGACAAAATGTCATAGTGTTCATAAATGGAAAGATCGATAGTGCATGCTAAGATTCATTGCGGTTGTGCAAATTAGCCTGAGCATTCTCATGTTCTCAGCTAATATTTCACTAGAGCATCGACTTCTTTTGCACCTACGCACCTATACATTTCATTATTTTCTACAAATTTCTTGTAAGCTGATAAAATTTGGATAATGTTTCACGAAGATTACATATCGTGAACATCTCAGCAGAAACAAGTACTAAAAATATGGCACAAAGGGAATGTTCAAGGTGAAGGGTTTCTCTATATACCTGTTCTTGACATTTTCAATTGATATGCAATTTTTCCTGATGAGGGAAAGGTTGAAAACTAAAATTATCTTACCATCATTTCCGAATTCTCAACTTTGAATGGCTGTTACTCTTTCAAAATGAAGTACCAGTTCATCATCAAAATTATATGCATTTTCTTTATCCTTTCTATACTCAGCAGTAAAATTTAAATTCAGATATAGCAGATATATTCATATATATATATATATATATGTATGATCTCCGAAACTAAAGAACCTACGGAGACTATTCGTAAAGCAAATCACACATTTCTGGTTTCTGAAAAGAGTGTATGTACTTTTCAATGAGCAAGAACCTGTGCTTAACTGTTTAGAAAATTATTTTCTTCTAGCTTAACTACAAAGGACCACCCCATATTAGTATACCCCCGAGAAGACCTTGCCAGACCTTTGCACTTTAATTGGGAGAAAATATTTATAACTGAATTTTTCTTTGTTATACAAAATTTTTCTCTTTTTCATGAAAGGAAAACAAATAACACGTATTTTTTATATCCCTCTGATATGAAGAATTTCTGAAATATCGATGTTTTTATCTGTCAACCCGAAAAAAGGTTCTATTTCAAATGCGTCGTGAATTGTTCAATTTTTTAATTAAAAAATTTGCACCATACGAAAAAATAGTGCAATATGGTTTACTTTAAAGTCCATGTTTAATGATTAAAAATTCCGTTTTTTATTCATTTTTCTGCAACAACTTTTTTAACAATTAGTATTATTTAAAAATAGGCATCTCCAAATAATTTTATTTTTTAATTTTTTAATTTTAGTACACTCGAACGCCTGTATAACGATGCGCTCGGGCGCCGGATACTCCTGTATAACGATGCAGAGAGGGGTCCCCACCAGCGCGACGCTATTGTAGTTGCGCGCTGTTGATAGATTGAAAATGGTCGATAGTTATCGATATCTCAACCTGCCAATGGAAAAAGTAGGGATGAGGAGAAAGGAATTTCCATCGTTATGCAGGAGTTCCGCGCATCGCTGTACAGGAGTCATCGTTATAGAGGACATCGTTATACAGGAGTTCGAGTGTATCTAGAATATTGTCTTAAAATTTAAAAGTGGACGGTTGAATATTTTCTAAAATAAAAATAATTATATGTGGCCGCGTGCACGACTTGCGCGCGCTCCCCGACTCAAATCAGCATAACTGCGGAAAAAACACATACAAGGATACTAGACTGAATTTAAATTTCTTAATCACGCCGGAATCCGTGCTTCGCCCGCGTCACCCGCTCGCAAATCGTGGCGCGATCACATATAATTATTATACTTTCACAAAATATTCAACCATCCTCTGTTAAATTTTAAAACAATATTCTAGATGCTATAATGAAAAATTACTACAAAAATTCATTTAATTTGCAAAAAATTATTAAAAAACTGAATTTTTAATTATCAAATATGGATTTTAAAGTAAACCATATTGCAATATTTTTTCTTATGGTGCAATTTTTACATTTTCATCTAGACAAGGTATTAAGATTTGTTTAAAATTTGACCCTGCCCCCCCCCTCCGTTCTTGTTAAATGTCTACGTTTTGAGACCCCCTGAAACCTGAAAAACAGGTTTTTACGAATATGTGTCTGTATGTATGTATGTATGTCTGTATGTCTGGCTGTGAGCACGATAACTTTCGAAAAAATCAACAGATTGGATTGGCCTTTGGTATACTCTTTTAGTGTCTCAAATGCCCACAAGGCGAGCAGATTTTTTTAGCTAAAAATGGAAAATTTACGAAACATTTAAAAAAGAACCGATTATTTTGGGTCGACGGATAAAAAAGTCGATATTTCAAAAATTCTTCATATCAGAGTGAAATAAAAAAAATACGTGTCATTTTCTTCCTTGCAAGACTTCATTTTAAAGAAATAGCATCTATTCGACGTTAATCATTCTGAAATGATAGTTAGCTTATGGTAGTTTTCAACATTTCCTTTGCCACGAAAATATTGATTATCAACTAAAAATTTCAAGAATACAGAGAAATCCTTCAGCTTTGATATTTCCTTTCTCACATATTTTTAGTGCTCATTTCTGCTTAAATTTGTATTATATATATTCTGTACAAAAATCTAGAGCTCTGTATTTTTGGACACATAAGAAAGTGACGATTTTGCAGAAAATACTACTTCCGTGAAAAAATGGGTCTTTTCAAGAATCCTATTCAATCAGTAGCGAAATTTAGCAAAGCACTGTAAGCAAATTTAATCGAAAATACTTGATTTTTCGTGAAAATAAATATTATAAATACATTTTAATACAAAAGTCTAAGACTTCTGGAGAATTATTCAATTTTTTGTAGAAAATACAAAAATCTGAACAGTCGCAACAGTAATAACAGCGGTAACATAGAATTCCAATCCTAATTATTCGCTACGTCTACTATAAATTATTTCTAGGACTAAATTTTTCTCATTTTCGAGAAATACACATTACTGGCACGTAGCACTTATTTTTTAATTTTTCCGAAAAATTGCCCAGAGTAATAAATAAGGCGTTATAAACTCATCAGCAGAGACTCATTTTCCCTTCATAAATAAGAAAATCTCAATTTTATTCTTTCTGAACCAATGTGTCTCTGCTGTTGAGTGTAAACAGATTGAATAAATAATTATTAAAAGTACCTACTTATTGTTACAATAGAATTATACAATATATGGATATATCATCAAAGATCGTCCAGCGCGAGAGCTATACGTTTCTTAAAAAAGAGGCAAGAGCCTAACAGAAATCATATCTTTAAAGACACTGATTTACAAGTATGGGTGTGCAAAACGCTCTAAACTTCGAGCCGAGTTCATGCTGACTCGAACATTCGAGTTCCAAAAGTATCGAGCATTTGAAAACTTTAGAGCATTTCAGAAACGTCGAACTGAAACTCGACTCGAAACATGACAAACTCGACACAACTAATTCAAACTTCGAATCTCGAGTTTTTTTGCAAACCCTTATAACAAGATTGTCAAAGCCATTCGAGATAAGAAATAGATTAGTAATATTAGCGGACGCACCTGCCTCAAATAATGTTAACGAGTCGATAATAATAACAAAAGTAAAATAAAAGTAATTAATGAAAAGGCAGCGAACGTTTAAGAAAGCAAATTATTTTGTACAACCTTGCTTAATTTAAAACATTGTTAATTTGCAAGAAGAAGAATCCTTATTTAAAAATATAACTATAAGTATTACGTAAAAATGTCCTGCTGCGCTAAAAAATATATCATGCATTTCTGAAAATCTTGCCGTTTGTGTCATTTTAATGATTAATGTAGTGTAAGATATTACAAAGTGGATCCGTCATATATTTGTTGTCTTATATCCGGGCAAAATAAAAAGTTATAAGCTTGTGTACCATGAAATATGGGTTTTAAAATTTATAAATATATCTGGTAAGATTAAAAATTGCAATTTCATAAAAAAAACTTGAGACTGGAACGAGTAAAAACTGCTTTACTGACGTAAAAATTCGCGCTCAATTGATGATATTGGCAATAGCAATAATTTACAAGTTTACATAATAATTATCATAACAATATGAGTTTACGTTCATTTTCGGACAAATTCACTTCATTTACATACATATATGACATTTGAATAAAATTAGCATTAATCGAATGGCAAAAGCATTTACCTCAACCCCCAAATTGTAATGTAAGGTTTCAGATTCAATAGAACTGGGATACCACCTGCTCGGAATTAAAGAATTGGAGTTCAGCTAACTCTTTTGAATATAATTTATTCTTAATCCTAAAAAGTAACAATGCTCGTAAAAGCGATCGATTGGTGAACTCGGCGAATCCGGGATGCAAACCCATTTTTAAATTTGTTTTCAATTTCCTCGACCTCTATTCCTTTCAGAAGTGATAAAAGAGACATTATAATTAAAAAGTTGAAAAGTAGCAGAACGCAAAAATGGCGACTGACACTATCAGCTGACAAATACAAAAAGTAGCAAAGAATACTAATTTTGTATTCCTTTCAAATTATTAATTTCCGAGTCCTTTGTCGTGTTTCGCCATTTAGCAGGTTCAAAAAATGGATTGATTTGCATCGCGGAAAAGAACATTTACGATAGCAATAGCTTTTTTTTAAGAACCGATGCCGCCATCGAGGTTCTTCAGTCTTCTTTGGCTTTTGGGTAACTAGGAGAGAGCGGTGTGAACAGGAAGTTTCTGAAATAGATGCACTTCCTCTACGACGCGACGCTCCCTCTCTTTTATTAAGAGACACCGAGGGGAAAGGTCGTCCATCACAGCACACTGTGGTTTAATTGTGTCAGGCCGGTTTCTGCTGGGCAATGACGAACAATTGATCGATAAAGATCTGCCGGGTTACCATTAGTTCCGTAGGATAAATTTTTTTTATATAATTTCAGTCTCTAGTCACATCATAATCTTCCTAGCGGACATAAATACATAGAGATGAAATTAGAAGCAATGAGTATCAGTTCAATGATTTTTATCTGCTTTTAGAGGCCCAAAATGACTTTTAAATAAGAGAAAAAATTCTATTAAGTCAGTTAAGTTCAAGCGATCGATACATGACTGTCTGATTCTCATCCGGTGCAATTTACAAGTAACAAGCTCGATTTACATCGTTCATTCACTACCAGCTTGTTATAGACAAACAAATGATGAATGAGTTACACATATATATATATATATATATTGCATTGTATTAATTAATAACTATTTCAATCTTTCAGCATCTTTCCTTTGTTTAAACCATATGAACTTGCACAACTTTTCCCATTTTTTCTGGAAAAGGTGGAAGTTGTTTTGACAAATATAGTAGATCTAGTCAGTCTTATCTTCGAGTACTAGTTAATATGTAAAATACGTAGGACAAATATTATTGGAGTTTTTACTTTCACTTGCATAGGATGAGAACAAGGCATTAAAAATGCGTTTTTCAATAAGTTTAGATATTATTCCTTTTTGATATGTGGCCTTTTGTTCAAAGCATAGCTGGACCTAAAGTAGGGCAACTATCCTGACATATATGTTTTTAGGCTTCCGGGTCGGGGATGGATCCTCAAAGTCGGTGTCTCTCGACCCGGAAAATTCAAAGCTCAGCTGAGCTCGCGCAGAGCCACCGCGTGTTTTGACGAGTGATGATTGTTTCGATGATGGCGTCGAGATCTTTTACACTGTAATGTGCAACAATCGTCCGTGTCTGCTGGGCGATCACCTCTTTTGATCTGATGTATGATCGAGTTGCAGACTGACCGTGGACAGCGTTTTCGATCACAACGAATTTCGCCGTTCTGAAAAAGAAAAAATTGGAGATTTTCTATATATGGCCTGTTTCCGATATTACACGTGAAGTAGGAGGGTGTTGTTTAAAATTCTTAAAATATGTATCAGAACATATTTTGTGAATAAACCTAGAGCCAAAAGATCGACCTTTAATAACAGTTTGAATACATTTAAAGGAACAAACTATACTGTCGTGAAAAATAAGCCAGCAGTTACTACATTTAGGATTTGGCACCCCGATTCACATTTCTTCCTCTTTCTTGCTTTGCACTGCAGTACAAGTTCCACTGGTTTCGTTGCAATCGTGACAAATATAAGAGAAACAAATAAACAAAATAATACTCTGCCAATTCAGCGTCTTCTGCCAGAGGCGAAGCAAATGAGAGGAATACCTCTTCCCTTCCGATATTCTGGAACAACCCTCTCGCCAAATATAAGACATTGAGATACTTCTTTTCGAATTTACGTCTTCGCTTCGTTACACCGGCATACAAAATAGAAAAATTGCGTATTCTTTAGGGATGGGCGATTCCGATTCGATATATCGTAGTATCGATACTTTTGACTCGATACCCTCGATATTTTATATCGATACTTGACTAGGTCGA
>JAAAKG020026758.1:0-19914 GCA_010014905.2 Druon quercuslanigerum | reverse complement strand
TTACGGGTATGGTGGTGCTAGCTTAACGTTAAGCTAGCGCAGTCAGCTTTTTTTGATAAAAAATGTTGAGCATTAAACTTCGCAATAGGGCATTAAATTAGCCTTAAATGAGCCATAAATAGTGATATAGGTCATACCTCAATATTAAAATAGTGTTGTGCCAGCTTAACACAATTGTAAAACATCTAGGTACACGGAGAGAAATTTCAAGATATTAATTTACAGAAGCGCGTGATTTTAGAGCTACAATTTTCACGTGCTTTAAAGTCTCGGACTCTGCGATCTAAAAGCATAGAATTCGAGACCTGAGATCAAAGAGCCGTTGGCCTAATGCCTGAAACTTCGAGACCTATGCTTTAAAAGATTCGAGATGTTAGTTATCGCGCCAAAGCGTAATAAAATCAAGGTGTAGTGCCGTAAATTAATCTCCCGAAATTTCTCCACTTGTAAAAATTTATAATTTTTAAGTAGTATTAAAGTGCTAAACCTCTGCTTTTTACTGTTTCTGGTTATAAATTAAGGAATTATAACAATTGTGTAATCAGGAAGTGCTTTCGCACATATTAATTAAATATCAACGGCATATCATATTATTTGAAATGTAGAGATTGAATGCTGGTTTTCATGATAATCATAAAGTATAAGAGAAGGTGTTCAAGTTTATATTACATAATTTTGAGGAAAAGAATTAAAATGCATTATGCGTTGAGAGGGGGGGGGGGGGGCGTCGTATTACCCAATGTTGCGAAAAAGGACCGTGCACAAAGGGCAGTCAAGGTATTTAAAATATCCGAAATATGTTAAACGTAAACGGGGAAACAATATTTTCAAACAAAAATGCGAAAAATTTTATCAAACAAGGTAAAGAAAAATATTTGTTTTAAGGCTCTGAATCTCAGTATGGGAATCATCATATCAATACTTGAGAAAAATGTTTATTCAATTATTTATTTTACGGAAAGTCTAAGCAAAAAACGAGAAACCACACGAATTTCATCATTCGTTCCAGAAACCAAAAGTTAGCATGTGACGTCACCAAGAGAAAGGAGTTGTCTGTTGATTCGAATAATGACAATAATCGTCATAGAAAGGTTGTGCCACTGAAAATATTCGAACACGGTCAAACTAATTATGCTTAAACCACGTTCGTTCTTATTGGTCGATTTTATGCTAAAAATGAGAACTGGTATGAAACCCTCCATGAAAACAGAAGATTGGGACATATTTCAGATTTTTCTGTGAATACATGTCACTGAGCAAAAAGTAAAATAATGAAATTCTTTTTTTAGTTACGTGAACCGGTAATTACCATATTAACATGGTTAGTTAACATTATCATTAACAACAGTACCATTAACATGGTATCATGGTGAAATAATTTAGTGCTGACTTATGCAGAAAAAATGTGTTCTCTCTCTCTCTCTATATATATTTTTTTGTTTTTTTGAAAAATGGGTAGTAGCATCAGCTTCACATGAAGCTGCAAAACCCACACAAAAAACTGAAAACTAATATTCACATCAAATTCTCATTTGCGTAATAATTTAGTGCTAAATAGTTGGTATCGATGTATGTCATGTCCATTTCTTTATCACTGAAAACGTGTAGTAGTCCTATAGCTTTCATGTGAAGCTACAAGTTCCACATAATAAAACCGAAATCTATTAATGATATGAAATTCTCCTTAATTTAGAAAATGTTGAACTGTTCTAAACAATTTCCTGTTACTCCTGGACATCGAAAATGTTTTATTTCCAAGGAAGTTGTTATCTACAATCCTAACAAACTCAGTTCTTAATGAAAAGATGAACCCCACAGAAGCTGCAGCCAACATCAGTAAATTCGAATTTTCACCTAAACCAGACATTTTTACGCTTCAGTAAAGTTACTATCTGAAGTCTAAAGAAACTCTGTTGTAAGAGAAAAAATAAATTCTGAAGAATCTGCAGCCATATTCAGGCCATCTTCGGTAAATGGAAATTTGGCACAAATCAACAGCATTTAATCAGCATTAAATTCTTACGATAGGGACAATTTCACTTTATTATTATTTTTCGACTTTTTCATATCGAAATTGTATCTTAACATAAAGCTGACACTACGACACGCTCGACGACACGCAATAAACAACAACAAAAGATGCAATTTTGAGCATGGGGCAAATTGACAGCATTTAATTAGCACTTAATTCAAATCGCTTATTTGCGTAGGAATTTCGAATGAGAAAAAGATATTTTTTTGGTGTGGGAATTGTACTTTCATATGAAACTGCAATTAATGCCCATTTATAAAAAAAATTACTGAGCATAATATTTAGTGTGTGTCATGTATTAGCACTAAATTTGTATGGTGCGTTAATAGGCATGGCGTGAAGTCTATACGAACACAGAAAAGAACTTGAAGGCTTGAAGCATGGCGTTAGTGAAAGGTTTTACGTTGCATATACTATAGATACAGCTATAAACCAATAGAATGTTCGTCAAATACAACGTAGATACTAGTAATGTTTTTTTCATCGACATCGTTACAAACAATCAAAATTGCCATTTTAATTTAACTGAAATTTCATTGTATAATTTTTGTTATTTTTTAAATTAGTTTTATGTTTAGATTCTTTAAGTTAAGAACAACAATTGATATAATGCGGGAAAGCACCACCTTGCGTGTGCATGCACCCAAGCAGCATTTAAAAATCAATTACGATATATCTCAAAACTTAAAAAATAAAATAATAAAATACTGAATGATATATATAATCTTTTATTTTATGTAATAAAAGAACAAATAAATAGAAACTGATTTGAGTTTCGCTGTAAGTCTTATCACAGAAAATGGCATTGAATTAAGTCGGCCCACCTGCCGAAATCACGGTAACATATAATGCACAAGATACGGAAATCGTTATCATTTTGATATGAAACAAAATAGATATTAAAATCAAGAGTTATTTCTAGAGTATTTTGATCGGCTGGGACGAATAATTATCAGATGAACCTTTGACCAGGTCGCCCGATATTGGCAAAAAAATGCCCGATACATTTATTTAGGGCAATTTCTTCACGGAAAAAGAGGATCTGAGCCATTAGCACAAATTACCATTTTTATGAAAAAATTGACTGAAATCATCAAAAGTGCTATTTTTATTTTCAATTGTTGACACTCTCTTGATATTGCTATGAAAATCATAAAGTTCAAACAAAAGAATAACAGAAAAAAGTATTTATCTTTTGAACTTTTTCCATTTCTTAAAATCACTATTTAAGTCATAACTTTCAATCAATAAAATAGCTGGAAATACTATTTTCATGAAAGGTTCAAGTGCGTTCAGTAACATACACTATATTTCACAGCATTTTTCATAAAACAAAATAGCATAAATTGCCATTTAAAAACATTGTAACTAGTACAACAGTTTACTATCGGGAATTACAATTTTCATATGCATTTATACCTTCATGACATGACAAGAAAGACAATTTGAACATAGCCGTCTTCAGTACTATTTTTAAATAGTAAGTCTTACCTGGATAATGATCTACAAAAGACTCCGTAAACATAGTAAAAATTTGAAAAATTCAATAAGCCATATTTCACACCATTTTACATGGCAATAACTTAAAGGTGGAATTATATACTGACGCGTATTATTTCCAAATATTACAGCGTACAATTTAGAAATGGCAAAATTTACCAGATAGAAGAACCACCTTTTGTCACGTGACCGGGGCTGAAACTGAACGCGCACCTCCTCCAACGCTCAGGACACAAAGGATTGTGTGTGTGTGTTTCCAGTGTGTTTGAAAAAAAAACGAAAAACCTTTAGATATTTTAGAATTTCATTCAATCTGACTTTTGACCTTGTTAAAACAGAACATTTTTATTTTTTATTTTAAAATTTTAATGTTTCTAAGTCGAGTTATTAAGCACCATGCTGTTTCTCACAATTCCAAAAACGTTCACTACGTAGTACATCCCTATTCTTCAAACCCCTTCGCTCAGCGTGATTTGCGTGCAAAGCGTTTTATATGTATACCGGGTGATTTTTTTAACTTGAAACCTTCAAATAACTGGAAAAATAGGCACTCTATGAAAAAATGTAATGAATAAAAATTTAATCACTCTGAGGAGTACATACACTGATGTTAAAATCGTTTCCCCCACACCGCCCCCTGAGAGTGAGGGCGGGGGCAAGTTCGAAATCTTAAATGGGAACCCCTATTTTTTATTGCATATTCGGATTCTTTGGATAAAAACGCGTATGATGTCTAAAACATTTACTGTTACTGAGAATCCACGCTTACGACTCTGCACGACTCGAAATTAGACTTAAAACAAACTAATATTTTTAGGATAACCCAGGAACAACGACGTGGACTTAGCAGTCTTCTGTTCGCTTCGGGGTGCTTGATTAACGTGTGAAGTGTGTAACGGTTAAGTGTATCTTCTTTAATTTCAGCACATGCACTTGTAATTCGGTCAATCATATTCTCACGTGTTGTTGATTTTTCTTTATACACTTTGTCCTCCAGATAGTCCCACAAAAAGAAATCTGGTGAAGTAAAATCTGGCGATCTTGCAGGCCAATTTATCGGACCGCCTCTACCAATCCAGCGACCATTGAAATCACGATCAAGAACTTCTCGTGTGCTACCGCTGAATAGTGTGCCGGACAACCATCATATTTCTAATCTCAAGTCTTCAAGCAATATTGGCAGTTCATTTTCCAAAATGTCTTGATATTTTGGACCATTTAAGCTCTCTTCGATAATCTGGGGACCGATCAGCTTGTTGCCAATTATTCCACACCATATAGTACGTTGACAGTCCATGGACGCTGGTGTTGGACTTCACGAAGTGCATTTTGTGTAGATTAACTATTGAATAGTCCTAAAAGACGACTCGTCAGAGAATAATAGATAACGAAAAAAGTTGGGATTTTGTTGTATTTGTTCACGTGCCCATTGACAAAAAGCTACCCGACTTTGGAAATCAACGTCATGAAGTTCTTTATGTAAAGAGACATGATACGGATGAAATTTATTACGTTTCAAAGTTTTCCAAACACTGATCTGAGACATTCCGGAATCACGAGCAATTTCTCGTGTACTAACGTGAGGATTATTGGTCACTGCAACGAATACAGTAATTTCATTATTTTCTCCAGTGACTGTTGTTCTACGGGTCTTTTTCTTAGGTTGAACATTTCCATCGGTAGTAAATTTTGTAATAGTACGATAAAATGAAACACGTGACACAATTCTATTTGGAAAACGTTGAGCGTAGAGATTCACAGTATTATCCAGATTTTTTCCAGCTTCTCCATACACCAGAATCATTTTAATTTTTTCTCGTACGGTTAGATATTCCATTGTAAAGTAGTATTCGGAATAATTTTTCATCTAACTAAAATGAGTTTTGTCTGAAATGTATTTTCTCTAATTTACTCTATTTAAGGAAAGAAAACAATAAACACTTTCGTAATGTTGGGATAGCTTCCGCTGACCTTAATCTACAATAATGCCAGAACTAAAATTTAGGAATAATCAGGAAACACTGTAATGTAAACGTATTAGTTAATAATTATTTCTCAAAAGAGCGGACATACGCTTTGTCATGTTTTTGAAAATAATAATTACCAAAGAGATCCAAAGCTCTATTGCCCTTATTTTTAACCGACTTCAAAAAGAAGGAGGTTCTACCTATGTTCGTCGCGATGTATTTTTTTTTATGTACGAGTTTTTATTGCACTCGTTGAAAGATTCTGTAGCGTTTTGAAAAATTCTTTTTTTCCATGGTCAGTCATGTCACAATGAAAATGGTGTATTTTTTATTACTAATGTATTGCAGAATCGTAAGCGTGCATTCTCAGTAACAGTAAAATGAAGAAAAATTGAATTTCGTCGATTACAGCGCCGTCTATCGCGAAACGAAAAAAACGTTTTAGACAAATCATACGCATTTTTATCCAAAGAATCCGAATAGGCAATAAAAAATAGGGGTTTCCACTTAAGATTTCGAACATGCCCCCACCCCCACCCCCAGGGAGCAGTGTGAGGGAACCGATTTTAACATCAGTGTATGTACTCCTCAGAGTGATTAAATGCTGATTCATAACATTTTTTCATAGAGTGCCTATTTTTCGAGATATTTGAAACTTTCAAGATAAAAAAATCACCCGGTATATATGCGTACTATGTAAATAAGTATAGGTTAAGTTAGCAGTTACCTCAGCGAATGTGTGTTCTACAGTGTTATGTATACAAATACGAATAATGATAATGATAATGTGTGTATTTATGTGGTATAAAATTGTGCAGTGTGAATTGCCGGTGATTCACGACGGGTTTACGAACTTGTACTTTTCGTATTTTTAGCGGTCTCATTCTTTTTGAATGACTCCTAATTTTTAGTATAAAGTTTAGCAAATTTCAGAATCCTCTCTTTCAAAATGTCAAAGAATTATTCCAATTTTGGATATACATCCCTTATTTCCCTAAACCGTAAAAAATTACACTAAACTGTAATACCGGTTTTAACGTATTATGTAACTAAATTTCTATCAGTGCAGGGGTAATATTTTACTATTTTAAATACCTTATCTTATATTGCCTATTGTTAATAGCACCGATATACGTTCAAGCGACAAGGTAGCATTCATATTTGCCATTTAGAATCGCATATTTAGAGAAAAGGTAAAAATTACAAAGTGTACTTTTAGAGTTGGAATCATCCAGGCATAAATGGCACTCTTCGCTCTGTTTTCGAATGACAATGTGTTTTTTGCGTATTGGGAGACTTTCTTTAATTGTTTATCGCCAGAAGATAAGAATGAGCTTATAATCAAATCACCCAATTTGCGATAAATCCGCCAAACTAGCAACTCTGTTAGGTTATGCCGTTATAAAATCCACTAGAAAATTTAGCGGAACTTTTTTTGATTCTGATAATATTATCCTGAGAACAGATAAAAATGATCAAAATTGACAGATCATTATAAACTCGAGATTTAAACGATTGCTGAAAAAAAATTCTCTGTAACAAAAATGATCATTTTTTACTGTACGGTAAGAACGAAATTAAAGTTTGTTAATATTATTTTAATAGAAGGATTAAAATAATAAGCTTAACATTTTTCAAGCACACTGAGTGCGTATGCTGAGAACAAAGAAAGCATCGAAGTATCTGAGAATGCATTTCAGTATCAGGTGACATACCTAGATATAGATGATCACATTTTTTCATTATTATTATGGTGAAATGGGTGGCTAACTACTATTAGTAGCTAATTTCTATTGTGAGATAATACGCTCGCAAACAGCTTGAAAAAGTCCTTCATATATTTTCGTGATTCTGCAACAAAATAACCAGTTATAAAATGTATGGAATAGATTTTAATAACTACCATTTTGTCCCCCACCCCCTCTTAAATAGCAAAAACTTTTACTTGTTTTCATTTCTTCTATGAATCAAAATTCCATATCTTAAAACCTATCGCAGAAAATCTTTTTGGGTCACCGTGTGAATTTTTATTTTTGGTCCTTATATCCAGTTGCCATTCTTATGTATAATAAAAGTGTTATGTGATTTATAACACTTTAACAACACTTTACGCATAAACTACACATTGATTTGGTAAAAAAATGGTATCTATTTGGGAAGTTAACAAATCTTGAAAATCGTTTTAAGGATGAAAAATGGATGGGTTTTAACACGGGTGTATGGTGCAGATAAAGTTTAAAGTACGGGAAGGGTGAGGAAGTGGGAGCGAATGGTTAGAGCGCATATGTACCTGGTATATATACTATATTGTATAGCAGAACCCTTGGAAGCAGGGATTTACTGTTAACGAGAATGAAAAAGCGCCACAGCGGCTTTTTCTCCTGCCAAAAGATCTGCTTGCAGTTTGCACAGGTGTGAAATTGACAAAACAAAACGGTCTCAGCGAAAGCGCGTTAACTACAGAGAATGCGAAAGGTTTCATTCTTGTCTGTTTTATAACCAACGAGAATTAGCTCATGGGGTGATTTAATGCATTTAAAAGCTTATGTCGTCCTCAATAACGACGTATTTAGATCCATTCGTCCAAAAATCCTGAATCGTGACATTAGCAGTAATCAAATGCTAAAAGCACCTACGAATAAAAAATGATACGAAACGCATAATTAATAGCGGCGCAAATGTCTCTGGATATAGTGGTTTTTTAGAATTATTATCTCAGATGTTTCCAATTTGTATTTAAAATTGCAAATACATTTGCTTCCTCATAGAGGCAGTCAAAATAAAAAAATACAAATAGGTCAATCCAAATGTTTCACAAAAAAAACTGGGGTTTCCAATAGAACCCTTTTTTGTTTTCAAAGAAGCCACAACAAAAATGAACCCCACTTCCTGAAAAGGAACCCAAAACGATAAATAAGCTCTAAATGATAGTTTAGATGGTGTTCTAAACGATCCCAATTGTAATTGAGCCTATTTCTAAAGAACCTATTTTTCGATTTGTCCACTTCGACATTTTGTTTAATTAATCAAATAATTTTTACCTTAAAGCACACAGGTAATCGAACTCTGATGGACATAACTTAATGAAAATAATTAAATATTATATTTATTACTGTAGTTAAAATAGATATAATGACTTGTTAAGTATCATTTACAGGTATTGTAGCAAAGTTGTCAACATAAAGGCATATTCATATGCAAGAAACTTTTCGTCTCAAGTAATCGGTCGATAACTGTAAATCGATCCCTAACTTATCAGCCCTACTTTACAACCGTTTGGCTTAGGTATGTTAAGCTGGCACAACACTATTGAGGTATCGAGATGAAACCTACTTCATAATTTAGGGCTCATTTAGGGCTAATTTGCGCCCGCAGTCCCAAATTTAGGGCTTCATTATTTTTTGTAAAAAATAGTGTTTGTGCTGGCTTAATGTTAAGCTGGCCGAACATTGCTGCAAAAATTACTAAAAATGATTTTAGGGAACTCACCTCACATAATAATTTAGGGCTCATTTAGGGCTCTGGGAATATGATAGTAAATATTTTTTTTAAATGTTTAAACAATTTTTGTTTAAACAATCGTACTAAAAAATAACTAAACAAATTTATTTTCTTACCCTATGTTAAGACTCATTTAGAGCTCCACGAATATGATATATGAACTTTGAAAAAAATTGTTTAAACAATTCTTGTTTAAATAAATTTGCAAAAAAAAGATTTTTTTCATTTCCTTTCCATAATTTAAGGCTCATTGAAGGGTTCTAGGCATATACACTTTAAGAAAGTTATAGGAAAATAGCATTTTTTTGTGAAATTCATCCTGAAGACGGTATTTAAAAATTTTTTTTTTCAAAATAAATTATTTCTATCTGAGAGTGAAAATTTGCCCAGTATTTTGAATTGATTTTTCATTTTTTGAACAATTGTTATTTTTTTAATCAATATTTTTTGACAGTAAATCGTGAAAAGTTACTATTTGTCGGAATAAGTGATATAGGTAATAATAATCAAAATAGTATTTTTTTGACATATTTTACAATTGTTTAAACAATTTATATTTGTATAACTTTTACACAAAATCGTGTAAAGTTAAAATTTTCTAGAATTAATGACACATTTAGCGAATATTAAGAGTAATCTTTTCTTTAATGAAATTTGGAAATTATTAAAACAACTTTCTTCCCCTGTTAGTCGTAAGAAGTTAGAATATTATGGAATTATTGATGCAGTCAATGAATGTTAAGAGTGATATTTTTCTTCTGAAAGAAAGCTTACAATCAATTGAATAATTAATATCACTTGCTCCTTTTCATAGGAAGGATGGAGAAAATTATAGTTTTTTCGTATCTCTTACACTGCGTCGCTTATTCTGTGTTGTCTTATCTCAACAAAATCGATCAGGTGAAATAACTATCCATTACGTAAGCACGGACAATTGCGTAAAAACAATATTATTGTTAAAAAAATTAGAGTATAAGTTTTGAGATAACATTGATAGTATTGCAGAAGTATATGTGAGAAGTATAACTGCAGTATTGCTAAAGTATAGCTGATGTTTGGTCAAAGTATATCTTTTGAAGCATATAAATATGTATATCTCTTAGGTATAGCTCAAGTATGTAGATTAAATCTAAAATGAGCTAAATTGTAGGGAAAATATAGCTGTAATAGATATAGTGCTTAGTTTGTGATGTAATAACTTCAGGGAGTTTTGTATTTTTAAACTTCATTTTTATCACTATACATAAATTATTACATAAAAGGAGAAACTGGGAGAAAGAGCGTTTTGAAGTTTACAAATGCCTGATAACGGCCGGTCAGGTCTTGTCTGTTTGGTATACACAGAATACCTGACGTTTTAAAAACCAAGTAATGAACTCTAAAATTTACAAAATTGTAGTTGAAAGGGAGGTGAAAAGGGACTCTATTAGTTCACAATTTGAGGTGGAGGTAGTTAAGACACTCCTTCGCTTGACGTCACATATCTTTGGGGTTTTCCCAAGGGTTTATTGGAGAAAGTAATATTTTCAAGATGAGTAGAAATGCTGGAATGGTTAGGGTGAAACTTTATGATTTTAGGACAAGGTTTAGTTTGGCACAAAGCGGGTTTCTTTCGTGGATTGGTACCGAAATAAACTTAAGATACTCAGAAGTTTCCTGGATTAGGATTAGAGTAGTGGTATTTACAAAAACGATGCTAGAATTACTGTGACCGTAATAAAAATTCAAGGTTCCAAAGCTGCTGGGACGAGATAACAACCGAATTAATTTTCAGGTGGTCAACAGATGCTTTCGTTGGAAAGAAAGTACAGAATTGTATATAAAAAATGAAATTAGGAATAATATCTCAAACAGTTATTCAAAGAAATTGTTACGACGTAACATATATCCATATTATTACTAATGGGAAATAATCGGATACCTGAATTACATGAAAACAGAGATCTAAAATCACGATTTTCAAATGTCAAATAATAGTGTTTGCAACATCTGAAATAAGTAAAATGTTAATTGTAACATGAATAGTTTAACGTTATATTATGCGAAGTTCAAGTTCAAACACTTTACCTAAGTAACAATTTGATTAAATCTTTTTATGCTATTGATATTATGTTTAGCAATCAAAGATTCTGGATCTCCTACCAATCTATATGATATAAGAATGATATAAGTTGTCCACTGTACGACCGTTGTATATTATATACCCTCACAAATAATATTCAAGACATACTTGACTCACGAGATCACTTCAATTGCGAACTTTTTAAATTTCCAAAGAAGCTATCATTTACGATATATTGCTTTTTTCCGTTGGTAAGATATCTTCAAAAACCAATTTGTGCAATTCTGTGTCCGATATTCTTGCCATACTTAAGTATAAATGAAGCATAAGTTATACTTCAGCTATACTTAAGTATAGATGTAGTATAGCCTGAATTTCAGATATATTTAAGTATAGATGAAGTATATCTCACATTGAAGATGTGCATACTTTATCTAAACTATTTCAATATGCTTAAAGTATGGGAATGTTTCATTCACCATAAATTCATTATACTTTGGAAAGATAATGACTGATCTCTCCAATACATATGATTTTTACTCGGGATGAAAAGGGGCAAGTGAATGTTTATTAATTTTTTCAAAAATTGCAAAGTTCTGGCTTCGATAAATTATCACTCTCAATATTCATTAAGTGCGTAATTAATCTCAGAGAATAGTAAAATAAATACTTTATACAAATGCTAATTGTTTGAATAATTGCAAAATATATTTTAAAAATATATTACTTTTAACATTCACTAGTTGTGTTATTAATTCAGGAAAATAATTTTTCACAATTTACAGGGGAAAAAGTTGTATAAAAAAACAAAAATCATATAAATAATGTTGTAAGTGTGTAAATATATAATAAATAATGTGTTATTGATTCAAGAAAATAACTTTTCACGATTTACAGGGGAAAATGTTGTATAAAAAAACAAAAATCATTTAAATAATTACCAAATATGTTAAACAAGTACCTAATATTACTTTCGACTTTCATTAACAGTATAATTTATCCCGAAAAAATTTTAACTACACGATTTGCAGGGAAACAATTTAAAAAAAATAATAATAATTGTTTAGGCAATTCAAAATCAGTTAAAAAGTACCTGGAAACTTGTCACTTATCACATGAAAAATTAATTTTGAAAAAATTGCAAACACTACCGTCTTTAACATGAATATAACTTCAAACTGCTGGTTTAAATTTTTTGGTGAATTTTCCAGATCGTTTTCCGGGCAAAATACAAGGGGTTCGAGGGTGGGGGTTAAAATTGAAACTTATTGAGTAGAAATTGTACTTCTTTTTTACATTTTTTTCTAAAAGCGAGCTTTTTCCATTTGAAACCCATGTTAATTTAGAAAGCCCGGAGCACGGTTTAATGTCGAGCAATTTCAAAAAGGAAAATATAAAAAAAATTTTTTAGAAAACGAATACGGGGAGATCAATCACCAAAAGTCAAAAGATGAATTTTTACACGTATGAATTTGGACCACCCCCTATTCCACATTCTGTAACGCATAATATTCTATATAAATGTAGAATTTTGGCGTTCAGCTGGGTTGGCACCAAACTATAATTTAAGTGAATGAAGTAAGTACTGAAAAATATTTTTTCAATATAAAATTATGTATGCTTCTTTTTAAATTTATCTACAAATTCTAGCGCACAAGAAGAATGAAGTAAGTACTAAAAAGTTATATTTTTTAAATAAAAAGATGCATTTTTCCTCTTAAATTTGTCTACAACTTCCTGCGAGAAATCTGCCTACAATTGATACTATTGAAAAACCTATAATCGATCTATTCTAAACCTAAAAATCAGTAATTCTTTTCCGAGTCATTTTGGGTGTTTGCTCTATAGGTGCTGTACGTGCCCCTGGCATCAGTACTGACACCTCAGTTAACGTAAACAGTTTTACTCTAAATAATCGGATCATATTCTCCCTGTCCGGGGAGTCTTTGGTTATGTTGACCAAAACAATTTCCAGTTAATTCGAGGTGAATGCCATCTTTGGAAAGTTATAAAAATTATATCTTGCGATTATTTTGAATGATCGAGTTCGCAGCGCGCCCATGATCCTTCTTCTTCTGTTCTTACTGGCACGTGTGGGTCGTGTGCTGTTGCATAGAAGCTCTCGAAGAATTGGAGAATTTTCCGTTCGCGATTTTTCATCATTGTTGAAAATATCAATTTTAATTATAAATGATATAATAAAATCATTATTGTTAATCAGAATGTAGAAGTTCTTATTGTTGTCGTGAGAAATAAGAGATATTTCGTGAAGTGAAAAAAATGAGTTTTCAACCTGGTCGGAAACCGAACGTTTCCCAGGACGAAGTGCGAAGTGCAATTTTTAAAAGAAAGGAAGACATTTTCGTTGACAGTGGTACACTAAAAAGCAAGACCGATGATGTTTGGAAGCATCTTTCTGCAGATTTGGAGGGCAAGCTTAGTGCGAGAAATCTCTACAGCAGAATGTGCGACCGGGATTTTCGCGCTAAGGTTTTGGATGAAAATCGAAGCTACAGTCAACCCTTTCCGCATCGAAGGCCGGATCTCGAGCTGGATAGTTCGTCAAATGAAACTAACGACACAAATGATAGTACAGTTGAGGCAGATACTTTAGAATTCGAAATCTTTGCTCCCAAATGCGAATACGAATCACTAGTGATAAGCAAGGAGTACATCGCTAAGGCCACAAAAGGAAAGGATGGGGGTACTAGATCTGTTTTCCGTTTCGAACCCGGTAGGTGGGAAGACTGGATTACCGATGAGATCTGGCAAAAATACAAACTGCCCTGTGGGTTCAACTTCCACAGACATTAAATAACGGTTTTTGTCGCTCAGGTTCGTGTTTAGCGCGAAAAACTGAAAAAATACGTAAAATCAAATGATTTGATAGAACATCGAAAAGGATCAAACTGATTGACAGTTTAACGCGTTTTACCAAAAGTAAAAATATTTTCTTGAAATATCACAAATATTATGTTTTTTAAAGTCTCGAATACTAAAAAGTATACTGTATAAATTATAATGTATCCAGATCCTACTTCAAATTATATCATTCAAAGCGAAATTCTTCTCAATTCAAAATATTTAAAAATAATATTTGATCATTAAAAATTCGTAAATCTTAATGTCAAACATAATTCAAATGGAATAGCCTACATAACTCAATAAATTTAAAGCCTCCACAAATAAACAATTTCCAAATGACAATAACTTTTAATTTTATTCTCTTTAAAGTAAAATGTATTCAAATTGAACAATATTAATCTTAAGCAGGTTCTTTAAGAGGTCCATCAAGCCAGCACCTCCACAATCGAAAATCCCAAATTTCTTTGTATCAGAATTTTGGGCTGTATTGCCGATTTTTGGCTCCTCTACTTTTTTAAAAATTAAAATTTTGAGTGGAGGTGCTGGCTTGACTCAAGGCAGCACCTCCACTATATGGAAATAAGTTGAAAAAAAGTATGAAAAAAGTAAGAATGAAACACGGCAGAATTTTGGGCTTTTTTGGGTTCTTGACCTCGCAAACCTTAAAAAACAACCCCTTAGTACCACGCAGATGTGTCAATAGTCTGATTTATGGGCTCCTGATTCTTGCGCAATGATGTGTCATGGTCAAAAAATAATCTTTTTTAGAATTTTTACATTCTGAACAGAATCTCTCTTTTTGGGCCTTTAAAAAGTATCAACTCCGATTTTTGGGCTCCTACCCTGAACGTTGAAAACAACCCCTTCATACTAGAAAGATATGACTATGTCAAAGAATAATCTCTTTTAGAGCTTTACAGTGTAACTGGAGTTCCTGATTTTTGGGCTCCACAAAAATACCAACTTCGATTTGGGGCTCTAACTCTGAACGCCAAAAACCAAGCCCTCGGTAAACTGTCAGTACGACTGACAGCCGGTCATTTTTCCTATGGTTCGAGTGAGCGAAAATTAAAATAACGAATGTTAACATACCGAAATTTATTTTAAGGAAAACTAATTTACCTGATGATTAATTGACCGAAAATTATTTCAACGAATGTCGAATTATTCGAAAATAGTTTTAGCAAAGATGCATTTTTGCGAAAGTCCATTTTACTGAAAATTCAAACTTCAAAAGGCCTATAAAAATTACTCTGATGACGAAATTTAAATAGATTCAAAAGGTGTTGGGTCCTGGTAATGTAAAAAAATAAGGATAAATAATAAAGGAAAGAGAGCATTTTATTTGCTATTACACATTTATCTGAATGCAAATAAATAATTAAATAATATGTGTAAATAAATAAAAGAATTCAATTCTCTTTTATTCAGCTTAGTTTACTTTTGAAAACAATCCTTATTGATGAAAAAAGTTATTTGTTCATTTAATCAATCAATAATGTGTTTAACATTCATGTTTAAACTGCGCAATAGGCAGTGTGTGAATGGCAATCTCTTATTACAAAATTTAGGATACATTTTCTAAATTTTGTTAGTACTATCATATAATTTTTTGTTTTTTAAATCAAAATGTACAAAGGATTTCAACAGATAAATCAGTTATTTTTAATTTATTAATTTTTTTAATTTCAATGATTGAAATTGAAAGATACATTTTCACAGCATCACTTTAGTCGAATTTTTTTAATTTACTCTTATCAATAATACTTTTTGCAGGAAAAGTAATTTTTGCAAAATACTCTAAAAATATAGAAGAGATAAGGTGTTAATTGTTTCACGAAAATAGGGAAATGAATTATTCTAAATAAAATAAATGTAAGTACTATCTTAAATTACATTTACGACGTTCTACTTTCTTAAGATTTTAGATAAAAAATATTGCATTTTCGAAAAAAATAAATTTTAACCAAATAGACATCAAACCAAAAAGATTAATTTTTTTACCGAAAAATACCATTCTTCAATATAATACACATGAACTTGGAACAAAATAGTTCAATGCTCAAATAAAAACGATGGATTTTCAACAAAACAGGATAATTTCGAAATAAAAAAGATAAATTTTCAACCAAGAAAGTATTAATTAAATTTTCAGTTTAAAAAGTTAATTTTGAACACAAAAAAAACGAGTTTTCAACAAATAGTTAATTCTTCGGTCAAAGAGATGAATTTTCAACCAAAATAAAAAAAACATTTTCAACAAAATAGTTAAGTTTTCAACCCAAAGAGATTTCAACCCAAGAAAGATTTTTTAGACAAATGAGAAAAAAATTTCAACCAATTAGTTGAACTTTCAAGTCAAAATTGTTCAGTTACAAAATTGTTAAATTTTCAAGCTGAAAAGACGAATTTTTCAACAGAAAGCAAAAAGAAAACAGAAGCAAAGAGATGAATCATTAACCAAGGCAATCAATTATTATATTTCAAGATAAAAAGATTAATTTTCTTTCAAAAAGTTGAATTCTCAAACTAAAAATATTAATTCTCGTCGAAAAATGTATTAGTAGATATTTCTATTATAGGTATAGTTCATATACATTAATTTACGTTCAAGGAAAATGACCAATTGAGTTAAAGGGTTACGTGCGGAGGAAGAAAAAATAAAGGTTAGTATTATTTTTATTATAATTATTATTTTTATTTTTATTGGGCAGTAAACATCTTAAGCCTGTGACAATATTTAGAATTTTTATAATAATAATACTAACAATTCGTAAATTATTGGATATTTGAAAATTAGGCCTTCTGAAATTTGAAATTTCAGTACAATGGACTTTCGGAAAATGAATCTTCGCAAAAACTATTTTTGAATAATTCAAAATTCGTTTGAATGGTTGTCGATCAATTAATTATTCGGCAAATTAGTTTTCCTTAAAATAAATTTCGATAACCTGGTATTCGCTATTTTAATTTTCAATCACTTGAAACATCGGAAAAATGACTGGCTGTCAGTACGACTTTACCGGAAAATTATCTTTACTCGGAATTTTATAGGTTGAATATAGTCACTAATTTTTGGGCTTTGGAAGGATTTTACCAAAAAAAAATCAAGCATTTGGGAGCCCAAGAAAAGCCTGTTACTACTTTTTTCTGGGCTTGAGTTTTTACTAAAAGGGGTGGTTTCTTTGTAGATAGGGGTGGTTTTTGAAATTTTTTGAGGTGCATTCGAGAGCCTAAAATAAGCCAAAAATTCTGGTTTATTTTGTTTTTTCTGAGGTTGAATTTTTACATTGGGGGTAGTTTTATAGTTAGTACCGGTGATTTTTGGAAACCGGTTGTTGGCGCGTTCATGAGCCCAAAAGAGCCAAAAAAAACTTAATATAATTTAAGATACACATAAAAATCCTCTAGTGATCCAGAATTTTTTATATTTGCGACAAAGCGTCACTTTACGCACGGATTAGAGTATACAAGTGGAACAGAATACCAAGACCGCATCGCGCCATGTCCCAGAGTGACTAAGGCAGAGTCAAACTGAAATTCATTAAGGCGTACATCTTAATTTTAGGTAACGAAATATTTACATGTTATTTTAGGTTGCCTTCAACTTACTTTCAGAACTGTATATCGAAAACTAGATACATAGTTTACTTCATTTCAGTCGAGAAATGCTCGAATACGACTGTAAATATTTATTTTTACTGTGAATAAATGAAGAATAATACAGATTTTTCTTGTTCTGGTTTTCCCTTAACTGCACCTTATCTAACAATTCATGGATATGAACATAACATGAATTTTTCCGAAGGTCACTTCTGTAACTATTTGCAATTTAAAAACATGGTTGATTTACATTGAGAGACTCTGGAATTGTTTCGTTGAAAGTGCTAAGGATGGATTTTGAGGGTTGTCGAATGTTATTATAGGGTTGACAACATAACCTCGAGTTTTCTAAAGGTGAGCTTTGTAACTATTTGCAATTATAAAATTTTATGTGTGTTTTTTGTGTTGACGCTTGGGATATATCTCGTTAGGCAAATATCCTCGAGCTTTCTGAAGGTTACTTTTGTGACTATTTTGATTTAAAGAATGTATTGCTTCTTCTGCAATAACGCACTTTGGAACCGTTTCGCTACAAGGGCTAGAGGTGGTTTTACGGTGTTGGAAATATTACTTGGAGTTTTATAGATGTGGCGCGCTCAATGATCTCTTTCCAACACTGCACAAAGCTAGGTATTTTCTGTTTTTTAGGCAAATATTGAAAGAGATTCGAAACAAGTAGAATTTTCTCCACCTTCTCCGCCTCTCAATAATTGCAGCATGCCTGCGAGACGAAATTTTGTTGGTAACGATGATCAGGACGATTAGCTTAACAGAATATTCCGAATATAACCGTCGCAACTCCCGTATAAGGTCTTTATACCTCTCTTTCTTTTCACTCTCCTTGGCTATGATGTTTTTGTCAGCTGGTGCCGAAAATTCGGTAACGAAAATGGTTCGTTTCTCGATTTCAAGGAGAACTATGTCAGGCCTCGAGTGCGCAACAGAGACTATTGTCGAAAATACCAACCAGTATATGAGGCAATTTACACAATACTATATATAACAAAAACAAAAGGCAGAGGAAAAATCTGTGTTCGAATCAAGGAGTCTTTTTTGTTCTTGCATGAACGTGAAGCATATTAATGAAAAAAGTTTTTCTGTAAAAGAGATTTTTCAAAATGTTCAACTGACCATCTCTTCCTTACTCTTCCATATAATGGATTAATATTATGGGTTAATCCATTTGTCTCGAAACAAGGAATCTTTTTCGTTCTTGCATTAATTTTGAATTATGTTAATGAAAAAGTGTTTCACGATAAAAAACCGATTTTCACATATTATCACCATAACTTCCTTACTCTTACTTTAAAACACAGATACTTGCTTCTTACGGTATCATTTTTCGCATATCCTATTTTTGAATAGGATAACTTTATGCTGTTATTTTCAATGTAAAACAAATGAGCCTGAGTTCTAACAAGTGGTCTCATTTTAGTACCACTCGAGACTATTTTTTCTGTCTTGTGTTCGCACCTGAGATTAGCCCTGAAATAATAATACATTTTTAACAGTATTTAATAGAATGTATTAATATTACAGGTTAATACATTTGTCTCGAACCGTCCTTCCGAATCTCATAAATTTATTTGCAACCGTCTGCAAGTTGTGTTCACAAAAATAGTGTAAGAAATACTGCAATTTTCCCAATCTTTTCAAATTCCAATTAGTAAGTTACGTCTAGGTACTTCATCAGTGAGAATTCACAACGATTTCAGGAACTATTCAGTAAAACTTCGAAAAATCAACCATTTGTTTTTCTGAAAAAACCTTACTGAACTTTTAGTTACTTTTTCTAGTGTCAAATGAAGAAAAAAGTACTGAACATTCAGTGAATAGTAATAAATATCCAGACGTACACTGATTTAAATTAAAAGAGAGGTAGTTTTTTTTAGTATCATTCTGAAACGAGAAAGAATATAGTCATCAAACAAAAATGTATAGTAGCATATTCCAAGTTGAATGTCACGCATCTTGGCTCGAAGGCTTGAACTTTCTCGAATGGCCCAACTTCTACTGGACAACATTCTGATACCCAGTAGACATTTACGCGTTCGATGTATTTTATAAGGATAAAATTGAAGGTTCGGATGCAATCACGCGGACAACTATTGTCCGCGGAGCAAATTTTTCAAATTGTTCAAATTTGAGTGTCGACAATTAATACGTGTAGACAATTTTATTGCGCATCTTTTTTGTATGGCAACCGAATTCGAAGGTTTTTTCGTTTCTTAGTTTTTTAAGGAAAGCGGAATTAATATTTTGTCTTGAAAATGTGATGTAATATTCATAAACATATTCTACGACTATTACACGGAGAAAAATGGATGTTCAAACGTAAAATCTAGATGTTCAGGATTAACATATTTTATGTTTAAATATAGGAC